>JARYHS010004166.1:0-14606 GCA_031002005.1 Vandiemenella viatica
GTGGGTGCTCAGGGGCTCCAGCACCCACGAGAGGTAAATAGTGGGTGCAGATCACCCATGAACATGGAAATCAACAATATTCAGTGATTGATTTTGAGTAAAGTTGTATTACCTATCTCATGCGGCACCACCTATTGAAATCGGGCTTGCTTACAATGCGAGTGTGCCCAAGAGAATATAAACATTATGTTGGGTCATACTTAACAACATTTAGTGTGTGGTAAGTAAGTGTAGGTGAGATCTGCAATGAGAACTCACAAAAGCAATCCAAGCAACTCATCCCGCATGCAGGCTCTAGCCCGCCATATGTCGTGCCACACCCTCCGCTGCGGCTCATTTGTTGTCAGTCGAGAAGGTAAATAAAGCATCTGCTTTGAGAGTGTGCAATGTGTATTGTTATCATGTGTATTTTGGAAAATGATTAGTTTTGATGGATAAAATTGTGTGGTGCCCAAACCTGAAACCCTCCACTAGTAGCTCTTCTCAGCTTAGTACAGCTCAACAAATCCAACCAGAAAATTTATATCTCGAAATTCAGTTGAAGAGAAGAATAGGAGCAATTTTCGAAATAAGTGTCAGACAATTTTTCCATTGCTTTTATATGATGCAGATATAGGCAAAGTGTTTTGCTATACCTGTGAAAAAACCGTTTCTAGCAGTATTTCAGCACCGAAAAAAATTATCAAGAGTTGATGACTCCATTAAGGCATTCCTCAAAGTGGCTTTTCATCATGGAATAAAGCTTTAGAAAGGCTTAAAAAAACACAATAGTCTGACATTCACTGTTTTTGTGTATTGCATAAAGCCAATTCAGAACGTGGTGTCAATGTACACTGCATGTTATCAAAAAGTAAACTTGAAAATATAGATACAGCTAAAACTGTTCTCTTAAAAAAATTTCAACTCTTTGTTTGTAAACAAAAGGAGGCCTAGCCATAAGGTTATGATGAGGATGAACATTCATACTGCATTCGACTGTCAAAGTTGCAATCATAGAATATTTTCGGTTAAACCTGTGGCACCATCGCATCAGCTATAGGTGGTTGTCACAAGATGTCACCAACGAACTGTGAACAATTTTGAGTGATGAGGTACTGTATAAAATAAGCAAAGCTATTACTATATTGTGGTTGATGAAACTAGTGATATTTCCAGTAATCAACAGGTCATATATTGCTTTCGTTAGATGGGCTCAACATCATCCAGAAATTTGTTTGAAACTTTTAATGACATATTAAGATGATTCGGCACAAATATCAAGATGTTTAGAGGTCTGTGTACAAATGGCGCTGCTAATGTTAGTGGTGCATATACTGGCCTTCAGTCATGGGTTAAAGCTATCAAAGCAAGTGCAGTTCATGTGCACTGCATCTTACACATGTTAAACCTGGTTGTTCAAGACGCAATGAAAGAAGTATCTGAAATAAGAGAATTTTATTATTAACAAGAGAGCTTATGTTTTCATAAGTGGTTCACTGAAACACCTAGCTTGTTTTGAAGCACTGCAGGCAATTGGCGATGCTCAAAACCTTTCTCTGTGGCCGTTTGCCCGCAAGATGGTGTTGTTGTACATGGTCCTTGGAAACTAATCTAAACCAAAGTATAGTGTAAAGCTGTGTTTCTCGAATGACACAAAAAGTCAGAAATATGATGCCTATGAGAAAGTAAAATGGCTTCTTAAAGGTTTTCAATCTTTTGAATCTCTTTTTATTATAAAACTTCTGATAGATATTCTTGATCATGTCAGAGCTCTGAATGCAACTTTATAGAAGATTTCTTTGCACTTGTAAAAATAATGTCAAGCCTATATACCATCCCAAACAACTGATGAAAAATATCAAAATCTTTGGAAATCAACTCTGGACCCAGCTCTTTTCTTGGAATTGGGTGAATTAAAACTCGAAAAATAAGAAGGATATCTAAAAAGTTATAAGATGCATCAAGTGAACAGCACCAATTTTCCGCACCAGCTGAATTTTATCGAAAAATATATTTTAAATTTTTAGATAAAGTTGTAGGCTGTATTGACAAGCACTTTATGAAAAATGCTATGACACATTTGAGTAACATGCCACTATTTCTTACTGAGCAAAGTGATACACGCAGTAGTTATGTGAAAGAATTCTATGGAGAAAACTTTGACATGAATCATTTGTTTTTTCATCGTAACATGCTTTCACACATTGCATGATCAAAAAATGTTAGACTGAATAAGACTTTGTTTCTTTTATAATTTGTTATAGTGAATCCACCAAAAATATTAATTCTGATGTCATCAAGTTGTTAAAAATTGTTTTAACTGTTTCAGTATTGACATGTACCACCGAGCGGTCATTTTTGGCATTGACTTGAACTGAATTTTATTCTGATGGAGTGCACGCTCTGCTGGAATTTTCTCTGGTCATCTAATTCTTCTTCTTATTTTTTTTTTTTTTTTTATTTATTATTTAATTTAAATGTTTTAATCCATTCTCACCTATCTGCTTTTGCATTTACAAATTTTAATTTTAAATTTCTTCAGCACCTTTGTGAATTTGTTCATTACCCCCATTGGTATTTATTCCAATCCCTAACCTCCTTACCCACATAAGAAATTTACCAACTTTCTTATGCATGTAATCAAACACCAGCTTGTGCCCATGGTCATCTTTTCCTTTCCATTTACTACTCCTATCTCTTCGACCAATATACCTCCAAAATACGCCTTGTACAACCCAGAACTCTCCTCAACAATGTCTTCCAATGACTGGCAGTACCAATCAAGCTCCTTTATCATACTAGCTGAATGGTATAGAGGCACATTGGTTAAGGTTGTTTGACTGATGATTGAAAGGTCTATGATTTTCAAAGGCTCTTAAATTGACCTATTGACCTTCATCTTGGCACAGTATGCTGTGTAAGTTGAAATATGTCAGAATATTTCCGTAGTTCTGATTCCAAGTTGAACTGTAGATCTCCTTTATCTAGTAGCATTTCCAAGTTAGACTAGGCAGCTACGATGGGCAGATTGTGCAGCCGATAAGGAATCCTGTAACCAGGTCATTGCAACCACACACAGAATTATTATTAATCGTATTAGTTACTGAGTGGGTTCTGCGATAATTCCCACAAACAAATCTAGCTGCTCTCCTTCACATGCCTTTCAACTCCTGTATTTGATACCCAAAATGCATGTTCCAAACTATTATAAATGATAAAAACTTATATAATGGGTACTATGAGTCAGCAAAAAGTGAATGATCATATAGTGCACGTATACTGAGAAATATCAGACGATTTGGATCTTGAAGAAAACACTGATATATTTAAAAATATGTAGGCAACTATCTCTGTTAGCTGATGTTCGGAATAGCTCTGTAGTTGTCTTCCAGGTCCAGCTTCTCAGATTTTTTAATCAGAAACTTCTTCTCCTACCTGCACTTCTCTTTCCTGGTAGCTTCCCTGGAGAACAGACAGCAGAAGTTCCTAATGGCAATTGTTGCTTGTGATGTAGCCAAGGTGCTGTAGCTTCTGTGTTTTTACTCTGGTCAAGGACAAATTTTGAAGGGGATCGTGGTGCCCCCCCCCCCCCCCCGCAACTGCGGTTCTTGCAGTAGCCTTAAACCAGACCTGCTAAGCCCTCTTGCTGTACTCTGGCACCACAACTTCGAGGGTTGGAAGGGTTCTAGCAAGAATGGCATTAAGACCATCATCCTACTAAGGAACATTTTGCGCTCTCCAAAAGATGATCTCATCCTTCATACACCGGGAGTTTATAGCATTCGGTGTGAATGCAGAAAGAAGTACATCGGCCAGACGGTATGATGTATTAAAAAAATGTTGTTTGGAACATGCCCAACATGTTCGCATAGGGCAAAAGGATAAATCTACGGTGGCTGATCATAGTTTGGAACAAGGACATGGGTTTGATTTCGAATCAACAAAGGTGCTGGCTTCTGGGTCAGTGTCATTACAGAAGTGTTTGAAATTTGCCTTGTGTCTGATCTGCTTAACTGGAATTGTGGTTTCCAACTATGTGATGTGCGGGAATCTGTTATTGAGGCTGATCGTCAGCAACACTCAGTGTTTTTTGTTCCGCAGGTGTCTAATGAAGTCTGAGATGCTGTAAGGCAATGTACCAATGTCTGTCATTGCCTTGCCAGTCTTTAAACAATGCACTCCAGGTAAATTTTAAGTCTTATGACTACACCTGAATATGGCGATGGAGATTTGTATTGCCAAAATATTGTGTGTAAATAGTGGTATTACTCAGTTTGTTTCTCGAGAAACATTTACAAAATTAAATGTTTTAATTACAAAAAGATTTACTTAAAAATAATACCTGGCAATCTGCCCATTCTTGATAAAGCTCTGTTTTAATGGAGGTGGGGATGTTCTATAGTCATCCATCCTTACCAAATGGCCCAGTCCTATGTACATGAGTAAGTTTTTAAACCAAAATATTGTAAAGTGTTGTGGTGTTTTAGTGTTTATTTGGGTCTCCTGCCATCATTTGTCCATCCCTATAGTTTTGCGAATGTTCTTTATACAAAGCTACAGTTGACACCATTTGACTGATCACCATGAAAGTTGGCACATATATCCATTTATTTATGGAGAAGGTTTCTGCCATAGTAATAATAATAATAATAAACCACCCGCTGTCCCCAATTATAACCCTTAATTTTTATATAATTCCACATTTTTTTTAAATCCAATTTCGATGAAACTAAGTACATGCATACTTTAAAATAAAAACAAAAATAGTCAACATTTCGTTTGCAAAAACCCAACCCCTCTCTCCCTTTCATGCCCTTAAATTTTGTCTATGTTTCTTTACACAAAGCTACACTGTTTGACCGATCACTGTGAAACTTGGCAAGTATATGTATTTTTGTGTGGAGAAGGTTTCTGACCGAAAAACCACCCCCTCCCCCTTTACAACACTTCATTTATATGCAACTCCACATTTTTGTTATTTGATTTCAGTGGATCTCTTCACCTATATACATAGAAAAAAAATACTGTATACATTAGTTTTACAAAACTCATCAACTCTTCTCCTTTACACACCAATAATTTTGAAAATGTTCTTTAATTTAATTTAATTTTGCAATGGAGTGAATGTTACAGTAGCAATTTCTCTACACACCCATTCCACCCCTTTCCAGTACCCGCTTCCTTTTTCCCTCTACAAATTTCAACTTTAAATTCTTTCAATGTGTCTAGTAAATTATTCATCATTTCTCTTGGTAACTTATCCCAATCCCTGACATCCTTATCTAAAAAAAAAGAGAATCTTCCTACAGCCTGTGCCTGAAATCAAGTGCCAGCTTGAGTTTGTGGTCATCTTTTCCCATCCATGCATTACTTTTAATTTTTACACCAATATCTTCCCATGCTTCATCACCAATATATGCCTTGTACACTCCCATGACCCTCTTCATCCTCCTCCTGTCTTCCAATGAACCCCATTCCAGCTCCTTTATCATATCTGTTACTGATTGCATTCTGTGGTAATTTCCAGAAACAAATCTAGCAGCCCTTTTATGCACCCTCGCCAACTCCTGTATTTGATACTCAAAATGTGAGCCCTATACTACACTACCTTATACTATCAACGGACTGACCAGTTTTCTAACCCAATTCCTTTTCTTCTCTTGTACATACCCTCATCATCTCTCCAATAAGTCAGTGTTTAGTAACCTTTTCCTACTATCTGTCCAATGTGTCCTGCTCAGTGAAGCTTGTTATCGAATGTAATGTCAAGATAGTTACATTTCAAGTGACAAGCAATTCTTTCCCTACCTTTTAATCCAACCCAACTTGATATCCGATCCAGATCACCCTTTAGCTGTTTGCAGTCCTCTGCCATTTTGATCCTTTTATATAGCATTATGCCATCTGCAAAAAAAAAAAAAAAAAAAAAAAAAAAAAAAAAAAAAAAAAAAAAATTCTGACAGAAAACAATCAACACAATTATTCATGAGAATAATGAACAGCAATGGTCCCAGTAAACTACCCTGTGGCACTCCCATTTTTACTTCCACTTCTTTTGATACTGCATTTCCTACCCTAACTTTTTGTTTTCTACCTTTTAAAAATTCTTCTACCCAGCATATCACTTTCTCATCCACCACAATATTTTTTACCTTATGTACTACCAGTTTATGGCTCACTTTATCAAGAGCCATTGAAAGATCTAGTGCTAAATTGTCAATTTGGTCTCTCTTGGCCAATTCATCAAAAAAATCTTGCATATCACCAACCAACTGACATTTACATGAATATCCTTGCCTAAAGCCATGATGCCTACTTGAAAACCAGTCATGCTCCTCACATATATTCTGATTGGTTTGCACATCAATCTCTCCATTAATTTACCTACCACTGATTGGCCTATTATTTTTTACTCTATTTCTCTCCACTCCTTTATGTACCAGCAATACTATCACATTTTCCCATTCCTCTCGTAAGCAGCAAATATTCAGATTCAATTTAAATAATATTTCAAGACTAGCTTTGCCTGGCATGTGTTGCAGTGCTTATGTTCTGCTCTAAGTTGGCATACAAATGCAAGGCATACACACCTACATGCAAAAAAATAAATTTCAGTCAATGGTTTTTTGTGTATAAATTAAATTGGAAAAAGTTTGGGATATACAATACTTGTGGTCTTTCCATCTTCTCCAAAAGCAGAGTACCCAGTGTTGCTTGGAAAATATGTGCAAAGTACCTTCAAAACTGTAGCTTTGTATAAAGAGTATAAGTGAAAAGTAAGGGAATTTAAAAGGGGAGAGGGATTGCATACTTGTAAACTAAATGAAGAAAGAAGTTTTCTCTTTGTTTTAATGTATACTTATGTAAAGTTCCATCATTATCTGATAAAAACTGTATGTATCTATAAAGAACATTGGCACAAAATAAGGGAGAGAGGTAAAGGAGGAGAGGGACTGTGTTCTTGCAAACTAAATATAGACAGTACTTTTCCATTTGTTTTAAAGTATTCATGTGCAAAGTTCCATCATATCATATAAAAGCTGTGGGTAAGAAACATTGGAAAAAATTAAGGGGTTTGCAGAAAAAGGACAGTTTAGCTGGGTTTTTTAAACCAAACATAGATAGTATTTTTCTCTTTTTTTTTAATGTGTGTATATACAAAATTCCATCAAAATCAGATAAAAACTGTGGGTATCTATAAAGGACATTGGAAATTGTTAGGTGTGGCGGTAAAAGGCGTAAGCGATGGCTTTTGAAAATCAAAAGTAAACATGTAAACTTCATTCAGAATTGAATAGAAACTGTAGATTTGTATAAAGAACATTCACAATAATTAAGGGGGTGGAACAGGGGAGAGGGATTGGGTTTTCATGAAAGTAATGGGTATTTTTCTTTTGTTTTAAAGTAAACGTCTACAAAGTTTCATCTAAATCGGATCGAGGAGTGAGTTTGTTTAAAAATTAAGGGGTATAAAGGAGGAGAGGGTGTGGCTTTTGAATTTTTTATGTGGTCAGAAACCTCCATGAAAAAATACATATAGGTGCCAACTTTCAAAGTGATACATCTAACGATATCGATTGTAGCTTTGTTTAAAAAACATTGACAAAAATTTAGGTGAAATGCAGACTGTATTTTTCTCTTTGTTTAAAAGTGTAAGTACGAAAAGTTCAATCGAAATAGGATAAAACTATGGGTTTCTATAAAGATCATTGAAAATTAATAGGGAGGAGATAAAAGGGGAGAGAATTGGGCTTTGACAAACCAGGCATAGATAGTATTTTCTGTTTGTGCGAATTTCCATCACAATTGGATAAATGCTATAGCTTTGTATAAAGAACATTCACAAAAGTTAAGGGGATCAAAGAGAAAGAAGGGTTGTATTTTTAAAGACCATGCAAAGACAGTATTTTGCTGTTTGTTGTAAAATGCATCTGCAAATTTCTATTGACATCGGATAAAATCTGTGGCTTTGCTTAAATTAGGGGTCATATATGGGGAACAGAGGTTGCATTTTTTGAAACCATATTTAGGTATTATTCTTCAATTTGTTTTTAAATATATGTGTGCAAATTTCAATCAAAGTTGAATAAAATCTGTTGGGTTTGTTTAAATTGTGAGGTATAATGAGGAAAAGGGGGTGGTGTTTTATAAATTTTTTTGCCAGGAACCTTTGCAGACGCCCACTCAACAACTGAATAAAAACTGTGGGTTTCAATAAATATCATTGGAAATTAAGAGGGGTGGAGGGAAAAATGGGAGAGGGGGGAGCTTAGGCAAACCAAATTTAGACAGTATTTTTTTGTTTTGTTTAAGAGTATACATGTTCAAAGTTCCTTCAAAATTGGGTAGAAACTGTAGCTTTGTATAAAGAACACTGACAAAATTAAGGAGATGTAAAGGAGAAGTGGGGTTGTATTTTTTGGAAACCATTGTAGTCAGTATTTTTCTGTTTGTTTTAAAGTATATGTGTGCAATTTTCCATCGAAATCGGATAAAATCTGTGGGTTTGTCTAAATTAGGGGGATGTGAAGGGGATGAGGGGTTGAATTTTGGGAAACTAAATGTAGGCAGTATTTTTTAATTTGTTTTAAAGTATACGTGATCAAATTTCGATAGAAATCAGATAAAATCTGTGGATTTGTTTAAAAGGAGTTTTAAAGGGGTGGATGGAGTGGTTTCTAGGAATTTTTCTCTCTTTAAATAACTGTCTAAGTGTAAAGTTCAATGTAAAGTCAGTGTTTAACATGGTAAGGAAATAGAGGTATAGTGTGTACTTGGACTAGATATTTTAAATCAACAAATAAAAAGGTAGCTTAAAAATGTTTTATTTGTATGTGCTATTAAATGCTTAGAAGTCTTCAGATAGCAACAATTATAATCTTGGTAATAGAGGTTGTACATAAACTCAATCCTATTTGATATCAGGGGTGTACTATGGGGCGAGGCGCTGCAGTGCACCAGGGCCCCTACACTCAGGGGGCCCCCAAGCATACCTCAGGGAGCCCACAAGCTGTAAGGTATCCCTCGTTCTATTTTTCATATTTCGTTAGAATCCGGTCAAGTTTAAGGTTAGTTGGAGTACACGATACCACACGTAAAATCAAGTTAACAGCACTTCGGGTATAATAAAGTGAATAAATAACACATACACAGCATAAGTAAACTATAAATTGCCATAAAGACATGATAGTTCAGCAGGAAATAGGTTATTTCACATAGGAGTAAATTTTTAATAACAGATACTAACATTGGTTGGCGAGATATTTTGAGCAGATTTAAACGAAGTAAATGTTGAATAATTGCAAATAATATGCATAAATAAACCTTTTATCATGTCTAATACACATTATTTCAGAGATAAATAAGTAATTTCAGTAAAGGAAAAATCTAACCCATAAAATTTTGGCATATTCCAGTTTTAGTATTTCTGAAGAGATTTCAGTACAGTAAAGACAATAAAGAACCTATATTACACAGGCCTAGACTCACTATAACCATAACTTCAGAAATAAATATAGTTTAGTAGGATTTTTAAAGAAATAAACTGGATGATAAAATAACAGTCTGAAGCAGAAATGAAAATAATTCATTGTAATAAAACTTGACCATCTTAAAGCTCCAAAAACAGCAATAATAATCCCTGAGACGCCTAGTAGATAAATTAACAGATTCTGATAGTTTTGAAAGCATTAATAACCAAGAAGTAATTATATTGGATTTTTAATACTCATTTTGCTCAAACAGTTCACATACATAATTCTGGTCTTTTAAGTAGTTTCAGGATTTAAAAAGTAGAAAAACAAGCAGTAAATAAAATAATCTTTCAATTTTAATAGGTTTTAACTAGTTTCAGTCTGTAGAATATGAAATATCAGTGAGTAAATAGACGCCGGTAAATCGATTAATTTGTCCAACTTTCAGGAATAAATTTCAGCCACTTTAAAGCCATTCAAGAGCGCTAAGGACATGTAAATACCAGCTAACACACATAATTGATTTTCTAAACACATTTTAAGACATTTCACTAACCTGTTGAATGTTAATCCGACCACGAAATAATTTGTCACAGACACTGCACACATAAAATGCTTCAGCACTGATTTTAAACACTGCCACACAATATAAAGTAAAGAATAAATTAAAGCAGCCATGAAGAGAAGTAAATTCACCTAAATCAGATAGTTTCCAACGCTCTAAGTATTTTTAAACATTAAATGAATACGTAAAATTGGACACCCCACTTGAGCATTTTATTATTCAAAAGCCTACTTGATTCCGGGTTAAAGAGTAGCTTGTTTTAATAATCCATCCTTTTAGCTTCCTACATATTTATCTCATGCTATTTAAAGCCATAGAACCGATGTTACAGGTTTCCTAAAAACACTCGACATAAAATCCACGTGGAAATCACTAAATAATTTATTGCGTCTCTGATAGAGTAGCTACAGAGATAAGATAAACTTTAAAATGTGCAGGTAAATTCAGGCTACACTTTAATAATTTTTCCGGCTCGATAATCCATAAACTTCAGAGTTATTCCATGAAAACTAAATAGTAGCCACAACCGATTGTTAGGAATTAACGGTTTTACCATAACTGAACTGATTTAAACAAAGTAGACCTTTTGGGAGAATCTAAAATCGAGAATAATATTTTAAGCTTACTTCGCGTTAATAAGTACAACCAATTTTAAAAATAACAAAACTTTGACTAAAGCTGTAAGATTTGGGAAAATCAACCATATCGACAAGTTTTTGGAGAGACAAAATTAACATAATATTCAGACACTAAACACTTCAGCTAGTAACACACATCACTTTTTACCATTTCCTTGCTGAGATTAACCTAGTATTAAGAAAGTTATTAGATCAAACAGGAGCGCGGAGGTACACTGTACACTGTAGAAATGCGTCATCACGCGAGCAACTCCTATATAAGAAAGCGGGAAGAAGACACCAAAAAGAGCCGATAGATCAGTCTAGATGTTGAAGTGCATGTGAACGCACGTTTGGGTTTCGCGCGGAGTGGTCAGGGCAAGATGGAACATCATGGCGGCGAGTAGTGCGCATGTCTGAGGAAAGGACGCGTTAGTGGCAGACATTTTGAAAATTTGGATGGACATGTGAATTTCGAACTTTTGTTTTGTTTCAACTGGGGGAGAAGCGGTTTAATGCTCTTGGTCTCAACTTGTAATCTTTGGTGACGATAATATCCGATTGCTTTGCTAACTGTAAAATGACATTATTTGTTTGAAGAATTTTGGAAAATATAACTTAGTGATTTTGACTCTTGATTTTCATTTTATACTTTAATACCCTTCTTGTGGTGGGTTTAAAACTACAAGTGGCGACTGTGGTCTTATTTATCAGTTAGCATAAAAGGTTTTAACACGGTTACAGAACTTTCTTTTGGACTCAGAATATTTTGGCAGCAGACTGGTTCAGGTGATCATAGTCGATACCTAATCCCCCAGTATTCGACTACGCCCTGACAGGGTCTTAACATTAGATTAACACAGAGCAAGAAATTTAATAAACACACAGAAAAACGGGAACGAAGTTACCCAAAAACTACAGTGAGAATGTTGAAAAACAGAACTTACCTCATCTTGTCAAGAACACTTGCTGAATGGCTTCAGAGTCCGTGCTTCCCCGTTTGGCATTGTTGTCGAGTTAATGATGCTACATAGCTGCCAACCTAGCTGTGTGGAGCCGAAATTTTACACTGCGTACACTTACCCCAGTGCGTACACTTACCCCCACCTACCCTATCTGATATGTTTGATAAATTTATGAAAAAGCTCCAGATTTATAAACTAACCTAATAAATTTTCGAAAAAAGTTATACATCACTATTTATTTCATAACAATATAAATTTAGATGACCATGTATATAGCACTTAATTTTTGAACAGACCAGGATTGCAAACAATGACATACTATGGGCTAAAGGTTGAGTGTTAAATGAAATAATGATAAATCAATTTAGTCTAATTACCTGTATAGTTTCCATGCAGTTTGGAATAATGTAGGCTGATAATTCTTTGGAGAAAGGGGATGTAGAGTGCATTGTGTATTACAGCGGCAGATCCAGGGGGGGGGAGGGGCTAGGGGACTCAAGGCCCCCCCAAAGTATCTGGGTCCACCCCTGACATTGTAATTTTGAGACTTTTTTTTTAGCCCATGGCCGACTCAAGCCCCCCCCCCCCCCCATAAAACCAAAAAAATCCACTGAAGGCAATCCCTCTGAACCAAAATTCACTCAAACCAAGCCCCCCAAAACCAAAGTCTGCTCACCCCCCCCCTAAAAAAATCAAAATCCTGGATTAGCCCTTGGTGTATTGTGAACCAGGTTATATTCTTGTTTATGTGACTTGATGAAACTAAGAAAAATGGAAGTGGCTTCTAGATGATATAAATAATAAAGGAATGTGAAATTAACCAACTACATACAAAAGTAAATCACTGCGATGAAAGAAAACATGAAATATTTGTTTGTCCGCTTTCGTGTTTTCTCTCATCGTAGCCATCTACTTTGGTATGCGGTGGGTTAATTTTCCTTTCTTTTATTATTTATGTTTATGTGACTTATGTGAAGTAAGCTTGTTAGTCTCCAGAACTCAAACCATAGACCACAGCATTCTCCTGTGAAATTTCTTACTTTTAAATTACCACATCACTCATCTTTTCTACATTCAAATTAATTTTGGCTTGGATAATTTTTACCAATAACAATGAAAATTCTTTTTGGTTATACGGATATTTACTGGAACTGAAAAAATTAATCCATTTAAATTTGTTGAAGGTAAGAGGGTTGCAATAACCACATAAAATGAGAAAAAACACAAATGCACAATTATTAAGGTGACCTATTAGTCATGTGAGAGAAGAAATATATCATATGACCCAAGGTCTATGGGTGCACTCGCATTTAAACCAATGATCAATTGAATTTGCCATTTGACATTTCTTCTTTCACATAGCAAAAGGTGAAAACTTAATGTGTGCTTGTCTTTCTTTATACTGTAATAAGTCTCCTGCCTCCTTCCTTGAGAAACTGGGTTTTCTTTATAGATCCTTGTTTGCATTTTACTTTTTTTATACATATTCTTTAAACAAATTTTTGGTGCACATTTTTCAGTAATCAATAAATGGTCTAAAATCAGTTGATTTTGCTGTTTTGTGACCCTTTCCACAAATAGATTCTGAAAACTTCATGGCAATATTTTTCAATTTCAGGGAGCTGGATGCTTTTATTTATGATGGTACTGTGTTGGATTATTTGGTTGCTCAAGATGAGGATTGTCGTTTACTGACTGTAGGCTCTTGGTATGCCATGACAGGCTATGGTATTGCCTTCACACGAAATTCAAAGTATGTGCAGATGTTCAATAAACAGTTACTTGATTTTAGAGAAAATGGTAAGTCCTAAGTCATTTTATATTATTATGAATCATATTTAATGTATTGTATATTATATAGCCTGTATTTAAACAAATATTTCCTTAGTATTAACATAAAAAAGTTATACATATTTAGATAATCTGTTAACATATTTCCTTGAATCAGATGATATGATTATTTAATGTTGGCAAGGAAAATAATGAATATGATTTATCAGATCTATGAACTTCTAAAAAGTGATCTATGTAGGAAAGTAATAAAAGACAGTGAATTTAAATACTCTCATTAACCTCTTAATTACTCTGAAGCCTATTTGACACAAATAAAGTTTGCACATGACACTACTTCATTAGTGAGTTAATGCTGTTTACACATGACTTCTAATGTTTATACGAGAGAGTTATGTGGGCTGAAACTGATATTTGATGGTAGTAAAAAGAGACTAACTTTGTCAGTACCCAAGGCTTTTGTGCAGTGTTAGGTGACTGAGAAATGGCAAGCAGTATGGATATGAAAAATTAAGCTAATGTGATTTGAATCAAAGTGAGATAACAAGAGTTTGTTTGAGATTGTGTTTAATGTCTATGTATACTCATGTGACTATCACATTGAGTGTTTTGGATGAGTATTAAAAAAAAAAAAAAAAAAAAAAAAAAAAAAAAAAAAAAAAATCCTAATTTGTTTCTTGTTCTTTGCCTCCTTTGAATAGGCACAGGGATCAGTCATTAGAGATGTTGGAGCCTATGCAGCTAGTTCCTGGTACACTGCTTGGCATCTAATTTTAAGTTATTGGTGAGCTATCAAATCCTAAGTGATGGGTTATGGATGCTTGACAGTATGTATTACAAAAGTGATCCTGGCAGGTTTCTTCACATGCTGCTAAGGAAGTCTTGATAATAAGCATCACCCCATTGTCGTGTTATAGCACTGGGGGGCTTGAGTCTATTTGGGGCATCACATATGGTATCCATGTAAGGCAGTCACTTGAGGTGTCAGGACTACCAGGTGTGCCAAATCCTAATACCTGAAACAAGCCCTCATCAGATGGCAGGGTGTATACAGCTGCAGGTAGACTACCCAGTCCCATTATGTGGGCAATGGGCAATACCATTAGCATTAGATGTGTGGTAGGGGTTCACACAAATGGCTCTGAAGCCTTGCTATAAAAAGTGCTAAGGGGAAGGAGAGCCCATGGACTTGGCCAGCACCCCCTCTAAGGTATTG
>JARYHS010004168.1:0-43526 GCA_031002005.1 Vandiemenella viatica
ATCTATAGTTTTTCGCTGAAAAGTGATACACCATGACACTTTTGTCTTTGGCAGAAGTATGAATTTGCACAGGGTCGACCACTTTCAACCCCCATTTCTCCACACCCCCATAGCTACCGACATCTAACAACCATAGTGCACTACATGAGATACGATTCTACTACCAAAACACAAACACCAAGGCTCTATGCTATGTAGTTGTGGCAGAAAAGTGACATATGCGGAGACAGTCGAAATACGAAAATATCCTTGGTCGGCCACTTACAACCACCATATCTACCACAGTACCACAGTTCTGAAATTCGGCCGCTGTTGTGATCGAAGGTGACTCTGTGCTACTACTACACACAAACGCCAGTTATCTGTGATCTATAGTTTCGCTGAAAAGTGATACACCAAGACACTTTTGTCTTTGGCAGAAGTATGAATTGCCACAGGTCGACCACTTTCAACCCCATTTCTCCCACAGCCCCATAGCTACCGACATTAACACCATAAGTGCACTACATGAGATACGATTCTACTACCAAACACAAACACCAATGCTCTATGCTATGTAGTTGTGGACAGAAAAGTGAAATATGCGGAGACAGTCGAAATACGAAAATATCCTTGGTCGGCCACTTACAACCACCATATCTACCACAGTACCACAGTTTCTGAAATTCGGCCGCTGTTGTGATCGAAAGGTGACTCTGTGCTACTACTACACACAAACGCCAGTTATCTGTGATCTATAGTTTTCCGCTGAAAAGTGATACACCAAGACACTTTTGTCTTTGGCAGAAGTATGAATTTGCCACAGGTCGACCACTTTCAACCCACATTTCTCCCACACCCCCATAGCTACCGACATCTAACAACCATAGTGCACTACATGAGATACGATTCTACTACCAAACACAAACACCAATGCTCTATGCTATGTAGTTGTGGCAGAAAAGTGAAATATGCGGAGACAGTCGAAATACGAAAATATCCTTGGTCGGCCACTTACAACCACCATATTACCACAGTACCACAGTTTCTGAAATTTGGCCGCTGTTGTGATCGAAAGGTGACTCTGTGCTACTACTACACACAAACGCCAGTTATCTGTTGATCTATAGTTTTTCGCTGAAAAGTGATACACCATGACACTTTTGTCTTTGGCAGAAGTATGAATTTGCCACAGGTCGACCACTTTCAACCCCATTTCTCCCACACCCCCATAGCTACCGACATCTAACAACCATAGTGCACTACATGAGATACGATTCTACTACCAAACACAAACACCAATGCTCTATGCTATGTAGTTGTGGCAGAAAAGTGACATATGCGGAGACAGTCGAAATACGAAAATATCCTTGGTCGGCCACTTACAACCACCATATCTACCACAGTACCACAGTTTCTGAAATTTGGCCGCTGTTGTGATCGAAAGGTGACTCTGTGCTACTACTACACACAAACGCCAGTTATCTGTGATCTATAGTTTTCGCTGAAAAGTGATACACCAAGACACTTTTGTCTTTGGCAGAAGTATGAAATTGCCACAGGTCGACCACTTTCAACCCCCATTTCTCCCACACGCCCATAGCTACCGACATTTAACAACCATAGTGCACTACATGAGATACGATTCTACTACCAAACACAAACATCAATGCTCTATGCTATGTAGATGTGGCAGAAAAGTGACATATGCGGAGACAGTCGAAATACGAAAATATCCATGGTCGGCCACTTACAACCACCATATCTACCACAGTACCACAGTTTCTGAAATTCGGCCGCTGTTGTGATCGAAAGGTGACTCTGTGCTACTACTACACACAAACGCCAGTTATCTGTGATCTATGGTTTTCGCTGAAAAGTGATACACCATGACACTTTTGTCTTTGGCAGAAGTATGAAATTGCCACAGGTCGACCACTTTCAACCCCCATTTCTCCCACACCCCCATAGCTACCGACATCTAACAACCATAGTGCACGACAGGAAAGACGATTCTACTACCACACACAAACATCAAAGGTCTATGTTATGTAGGTGTGGCAGGAAAGAAAAGTATACGGAGATACCAATTTTTGGTCGAAATATGAAAACTCCCTGCTCTGACCAACTTTAATCATTATATCTCCGACATCCCCACAGCTATCGGCATTCGGCCTACGTTGTGCACGACAGGAAAGTCCATGCTACTTCCATCCACAAACATCAGTGATCTGTGCTAGGTAGTGGTGGCTGAAAAGTGAAATATAGGAAAAAACAGATCTATTTTTATATATATATAAGATTTATCCCTTAAATTTAGACTAAAATAATTACTAACAGTTAACACAATCCCTTGAATGATTATGCAGTTCCTCGTCAATAACTGGTGTCATCAATCTCTTGACTGGATTGATGCAATCCTACTTCCAATCTTTGTCTATCTCTACAATTCTATTATTCCTTCTGTTCCCGCCACTAAAAAATTAATCAGTTCTGCGTGTCTTAGAAGGTGATCAACCATCTTGCCTCTTCTTTCCGTAAGACCATTTTACAATATTCTCTGTACTACAATACACATTCATTTCGTACTTTATCTATCCACTTAATTTTCATCACATTTGCAACACTTTTAAAATGCTTCAATTTGTTAGGCCAAAATGTTGCCAAAACTGTGAACCATTAAGTTCTTGACCATGTGTAGCCTTCTGGTACCTTTAATATTTAAGAAATTGCCCGCCATGTGTTCGTATTACAAACCCCAAATAAGTAGGGTGTATTAAATAAGTGCATTTGATACAGTCTTAAGATCACAAATACTTACATTCTTGATAAAGTTCACTTTTATATTGTTGGTACCAAAATTGCGGATCAGACAACAGTTCCAGTGAAGAGTCACATGCTAAGCACATTCATACGAGAAGACAAGCTCACTACGTCCCCCTAACATTAGTGAGTAACATTTACGGCAATTTGGCGCGTGCCGCAACTTTACCGCGTGGAGCCGTTCTCTCCGCGAAATGACGCGAAGTTAACCGTTTGATTTCCAGCAAAAGAGTGACCAAATATAAGATGGCTGCAGGACTTTTTATAAGTTCCCCTAGGCCTATGACATGAGTAACTTTTTTAATTAATTAATGTCTCCCAATGCAGTAAATAATTTAACTTGAAATTTCTACTAGGGCTCCCTGTGAACATATTATATTTGTTTTAACTGAATTTAAGATTCAAAGGGATTTCTATAAGTTTAACCTTGAAGTCTCTTACATCACCGACTTGGCGCGATTTTACGCGCTCCAACGACAATTAGCGACAATGTATCTTCCAAATCTTCATCATCTGACAAATGCTTAAACATTTTACCAAAACCATTATATATTCATGATCCTCTTAATTTAGGCTATCTACTGATAAAAATTTCTCATTTTTTCCTTTTAGTTAAAAAGTTAATTTTTTCTCTTTATTAAAATCACTGATTAAACTTTTCCAAATTAGTTAATTTTACTATCAAAATATTCTGGACATTGCTGACTATGACTGGTGATAAACGTTTAGCTGTAGCTTTACTCAGTTCAGAGCTATTTCAAATTTCAAATTCTATCTTTCCTAATCGCGTGTTTCAAAACGTAAACAAACCGAATTATCTCTTAAAATAATTTTTTCCGGATATAATGAATACACTTTAAAATTATTCTGATGACGAGTTTTCACTGTGGAAATGAATGCAGGAAAAATCCCTTCAAGTTAACAACTACCCTACATAAGCGACTTCAAAATCGAACTATAGAATATACAGTATTACTGCTGGAGATATCTAGTGGGAATGCTTTTGGCGAACTGAAGGGTACCTTACAAATTATCCTTCTTTATGGTATTTCTAAAGTCCATGCTTCACTATCATAGAGTGTTATGTTCAAAATATAAAGTTTTAAATTTTTTTTTGAATTCTAGGTCAATATTTGAAACTAAGAGATTTTTCTTTTTCAAGAATGCTTGACCATCATTTTTGCTTCGGCCATCAGTTGTGATTTTACTCCCTAAGTAACTTACTTCTCCTATTAGATAGGATCCTATTTTTATATATTTTTTTTTAACTACTTTACGTCTCTTTTTAACATCGAGGTCTTTAGAGACGGGAAAGGATGGGGGCAAGGAATGGGAAGGAATTCGGCCATGGCCTTTTTGAAGGAAGCATCCCGGCATTTGCCTGGAGTGATTTGGGGAAACCATGGAAAACCCAAATCTGGATGCCCGGACGGGGATTCGAACCGCCGTCCTCCCGAATGCGAGGCGAGAACGCTAACCGTTACACCGCCCCGCTCGGTTTTTATATTTAATCTACTATTATTGCTATCATTTCTGCTACATTACATCACTTTTGTGTTGCTTTGGTTTATATTTAGTCCAAATCTTCCTTCAGTATTTTATTCATGCCATTCAGTAATTTCTCAATATTCTCAGTCTATACTGTTAAGAGGACAATGTCATTAGAAAATCATAGAATTCTGTTTTTTTTTTTTTTTTTTTTTTTTTGTCCTTGAACTCGTATACAACATTCAAATTTTTCTTTCACTTCCTTTATTGCTTCCTCTACATACAAGCTGAATATTAATGGGATTAGACTACAATCTTTTCTCACATCCTTTTTAACTGTCACGATCCTTTACTTTGATTGTAGCCTCTTGATTCTTACAGATTATAAAATATTTTTCTGTATTGATATATTAGACCTGACTTCTTTCAAATCATGAATAACTTGGTCCACCTAAATTATTAAAAGCTTTTTCTAAGTATCTTTGTTTTCCTTGATCCTCCCTTCAAATATTAATCTTAAAGCCAGAATTGCTTCTCTTCTACTGTGGTTTTTCCTAAAACCCAACTTTTCACCTACTATCTCATCCACTATCACTTCTATTCTTCTGTATATTATCTTGGTCAGTAATTTTTAGGAATGTGCACCGTAAGTGTACTTATGGTGATATTAGACTTATGGTTCTGTAATTCTCACATTTGTCGGCTTGTGCTTTCTTCGGAAGTGTGAAGATGATACTTTTATTAAAATCAGTTGGAATCTTTCCTGTTTCGTAAGTGTTTCAGTTTGAATAATCTTTGGATTCCTTCTTCTCCTAGGAATTTCAGAAGTTCTGCAGGAATTTCATCAATTCCAACCATCTTATTTCATTTCAAACCTTTCAACGCTGTATCAGATTCTGTACTAAATCATCAATGTCGACATCCCTTTCTTTTTCCAGCATGCTTTTCAAATCATCTCCATTACACAGTTTTTTTATGTCTTCGATCAGCACTATCTTCTGAGCTTAAAAGAGGCTTCCCACAAGCAGTTTACACATCTTTTATTAATTTCTCCAAAGCTTTGTTTGAGCCTCATATAGGCCACATCTACATTAACTACATTTCTACCTCGTCACACTTTTCTTTTGCTTTCTTGCATTTTATGTTTATTTGATTTCTAAAATGTATGTTCTGCTCTCTTTCTGCTTCATCCTGAGAATTTTTGTGCCCTCTCCACTGATCTATCTACTTCAATTTTCTTCTGTGATCCAAGATTTTCGGGTGGCTTTTTTTCCACAACCCAATGTTTCTTACCAGCTTTGATTATTTCTCTCTCCATTGCATTTGAGAGATATTTGTTAGACCCGCATCTACTATCTACGCAAATTTTTCTCCCGTATTAGATTGTTTCAATTTGTTCATATCCATTGTGCTCTGCCTATATTGCTTGTTTCTTATCTTTAATTTCAGACCATACTTCGTAACTATCAGATCGTGGTCAGAATCTCTGGGTAGGCTTTACATTCTAGAATTTGATTCCTGAAACTCATTTTTATTGTGATATAATCCAGCTGGCCTTTGATTGTGGCATCATACTCAACCATTAACTCAGCTCAAGGGAGATAGGGCCACCTTCTCTTCCTCCACTAGAGTAATTTTTGCCTGGCGCATCCACGATGCGCGAATGGGCATTCTCCATGTCAACAGTCTGGAATGGTAGAATGGCGAAGTCCAGGTGGGAATCCAGCCCTGCGGGGATTAACGTAACACCCTTGCTCAGGGACACGGGTGAAGAACTTACCGGCATCTATGAAAGAGAAGAAATTTTTCGGTATGAGCAGATGGCGGAGGAAACAACCAGTCCTCTCAGGGGAAATTGAGAAGTAAACCATTGCCTTGTGATGGAGAAGGACCTTCAAAGGTTAGGGGAGAAACTTCGACAGAAAATCGTTTCCTGCATTAGGCCCAGCAAGAACTTAAAAGAAACAACACTTTAATTTCACAGTTAAAACGAAACTCGGAAGAAGTTTTGTAAACCATACCCAGGAAACTGGATATGGTCTCCAACGATAATGATGATGATAATCCAGCTGATGTCTACCTGTATCCACTGGAGGTTTCCTGGTGTATAACCTTTCGTGCATAATTCTTAAATGGTGTGTTCACAACGACAATTTAATATTTTTCACAAAATTTTAAAAATCTGCTTCCTTGTTCATTTCTTTCCCTAGGTCAAAACTCCCTCCACTATTAATTTTCCCATAGCTGCCCTTGCCAATCACTCATAATTATTAGATTTTCCTCCCACTTCACATATCGGATTAATTCTTCAATATCATCTTATATTTTATCTGCAGCTTTATCATTTTCCTGGGACGTTGGCATATACACTTGTAGTAAGGGGGCTGAGGCGGATTTAATTTATATCGTAATCAAAATAATACTATCAATAAACTGTCCAAATAACTCGCCCATTTCCCTACCCTTCTTCATTACAAATCCTGCACCAGTAATCCACAGACCAGATATCCTCTGCATCCTTCCACTTAATCTCACTAATCACATCGCTATCTAATATAAGTCATTCCACCTCTATTTCTAAGCTTTCTAACCTCTCTGCCCTATTCAGACTTCTAACATTCTGCGCTCTGACTCCTAGAATGTCTCCCTTCCATTCTAATGACCGAGCGTGGTGGGCGAACGGTCAGCATTCTGGCCTCGCATTCGGGAGGACGCGGGTTCGAATCCCCGTCCGGGCATCCAGATTTGGGTTTTCCACGGTTTCCCCAAATCATTCCAGGCGAATGCCTAAAGGTTTCCTTCAAAAGGCCATGGCCGAATTCCTTCCCGTTCCTAGTCCCCAATCCCATCCCGCCTCTAATGACCCAGACGTCGACGAGGCGTAAAGCCCTAAATAAAAACTGCATTCTAATGACTCTTCCCTGAGCAGTCCCTACCCGAAGATTCGACTGAAGGAATATTTTACCTCCGAAATATTTTACCCAGACAGAAGCCATCATTCTATATGCAATTTGAGAGGATTGCCTGCCTTGGGTCTTTAAAGCAGTGACTTCCCGTTCATTTCTGCATCCTCATGACGTTGGTCATTTCTGGTGCTCCCGCCTTTAGAGGCCAAGGCCAAGAGGACCTTTGCTCTTCTGCCCTCCATTCTGGAGGACGTTGGTAAGCAGTAGTTGACTCCTTATACAAAGAATCATACATTAGTCAAAGCTTCGTCCATGTAAACGGGTTACACCACATGAAGGAGAGGTTGAAAATTGGGTGGAAGAGGCTTATATGGTCTCTCCTATGCTCTTTCACCACACCTATAGTTTTAAGTAAAGTGACTTTATGCCTACTCATTTTCGAGATTATTGGAGGTAAGAAAAGCCTGGATCGTCTTAGGCGATGGTCTTTCCTCTGGAATGATTTTGGGAATTCGATTCTGCGTACTCCCGATTGTGAAGCCAGAGCGTCACTACACACCCACCACGCTCGGTGGGAAAGAGAAGTATGTTACAGATAAGACTGCTTACAACAAATATTAACTATTTCTAACCGTTCGAAAGATTATAAATACTTACCTTCCACCGTACAGGTAGGCTACTAACACTTTTAAACACTTTCTCGTCCAACTTCCAACTCAAAAATTTCATCTCCTGTTGAAAAATAAAAATTATAAATTTCTGATAATACTTCTTATATATATATATATATATATATATATATTTCATAAATTTTTCTGGTTAATAAAAAGTTGCTAGGCAATAAACTCACACAGTAAATATTTTATGATGAAACATTTCACATCTTACAATTTTTTTTTTATCATACGTAGTTATGGATTGGTGTTCTCTTTTGTAAAATCGGGTAGGCAATATTAAACTTTGTAATGTAAACCAAAATTTTAAACGAATAAATACCAAGTTTACCTCGCTGCCATCTTCCTACAAAACTAATATGAAGTTAAATAAGTGAATAAGTTTCATTTTAGTGGAAACTATATTTAACAGGAATTTTCATCGTCTGAAACTATTTACTTATAACTCTGAACAAATAGCTTACTTCACAATCGTAATTACTGAACACCATACAAGCTGTAACAGAAATCGTCATATGTAACCTCCTCATTTTGCATGACTTCACTTTCAAGCATATTGCCAGTCGATATGGGTTACAATTTTCGGAAACAGGTGGAAATACACTCCTGGAAATTGAAATAAGAACACCGTGAATTCATTGTCCCAGGAATGGGAAACTTTATATACACATTCCTGGGGTCAGATACAACACATGATCACACAGACAGAACCATAGGCACATAGACACAGGCAACAGAGCATGCACAATGTCGGCACTAGTACCGTGTATATCCTCCTTTCGCAGCAATGCAGGTTGCAATTCTCCCATGGAGACGATCGTAGAGGTGATGGATGTAGTCCTGTGGAACAGCATGCCAAGCCATTTCCACCTGGTGCCTCAGCTGGATCAGCGTTCGTGCTGGACGTGCAGACTGCGTGAGACGACGTCTCATCCAGTCCCAAACATGCTCAATGGGGGACAGATCCGGAGATCTCGCTGGCCAGGGTAGTTGACTTACACCTTCTAGAGCACGTTGGGTGGCACGGGATACATGTGGACGTGCATTGTCCTGTTGGAACAGCATGTTCCCTTGCCGGTCTAGGAATGGTAGAACGATGGGTTTGATGACGGTTTGAATGTACCGTGCACTGTTCAGTGTCCCCTCGACGATCACCAGAGGTGTACGGCCAGTGTAGGAGATCGCTCCCCACACCATGATGCCGGGTGTTGGCCCTGTGTGCCTCGGTCGTATGCAGTCCTGATTGTGGCGCTCACCAGCACGGCGCCAAACACGCATACGCCCATCATTGGCACCAAGGCAGAAGCGATTCTCATCACTGAAGACGACACGTGTCCATTCGTCCCTCCATACACGCCTGTCCCGACACCACTGGAGGCGGGCTGCACGATGTTGGGGGCGTGAGCGTAAGACGACCTAACGGTGCGCGGGACCGTAGCTCAGCTTCATGGAGACGGTTGCGAATGGTCCTCTATGATACCCCAGGAGCAACAGTGTCCCTAATTTGTCGGGAAGTGGCGGTGCGGTCCCCTACGGCACTGCGTAGGATGCGACGGTCTTGGCGTGCGTCCGTGCGTCGCTGTTGTCCGGACCCAGGTCGACGGGCACGTGCAACTTCCGCCGACCACTGGCGACAACATCGATGTACTGTGGAGACCTCGCGCCCCACATGTTGAGCAATTCGGCTGTACGTCCACCCGGCCTCCCGCGTGCCCACTATACGCCCTCGCTCAAAGTCCGTCAACTGCACATACGGTTCACGTACACGCTGTCGCGGCATGCTACCAGTGTTAAAGACTGAGATGGAGCTCCGTATGCCACGGCAAACTGGCTGACACTGACTGCGGCGGTGCCCAACCGCTGCGCAGCTAGCGCCCTTCGATGGCCAACACTGTCCGATGTGCCGTGCGTTTGATCATTGCTTGTACAGCCCTCTCGTAGTGTCCGGAGCGAGTATGGTGGGTCTTACACACCGGCGTCAATGTGTTCTTATTTCAATTTCCTGGAGTGTAATTTAGGAAATTTCTGTTCTGCTTGCAAATTCGCGATTATTAAGACAAGCACTATAAACGAGCAAGGTGTGTGTATTTAATTTTACTTTAAACTTAAGAGAAAATGCCAGTGCAATGTGTAAAATGATTCGGGAAGTGTTTGAAGACATACCACAAGTTGTTCATCACTTTTAGAGTGTTTTTCGGGATTTAACGCTGGCCTCACTTAATTCGAAGACGATGAGCGTTTCGTAAGACCTCCAACCTCCAACACGTCTGAAGAAATTTGTGAAGTTCAAAAAATTATTTGTGAAAAACTTTGTTCAGGTAATCGAACATGTCAGAGAATCGCGGCAGAGGTTTTTCATCTCCAGTGACAAGTAATAAAAGTAGTGGCGTATTTAGTTAGTACTCAACTGGAAGAAATAGCTTCCAAGAACAAAACTTTTTGTCTGGAGTCATTAGAAACGATGGAAGCTGGATGTTTGGCTACTAATCGGAAACAAAGGAACTATTGTCAAACTGGAGTCTCCTTCGCCAAAACCAAAATGTGATGATCTATATGAACATTTTTTCCCATGTGAAGGAATCACCTGTAGTCCTAATCACACTGTGCCCTGTGTATGCAATGATCATATATATTATTTCTATAAGGTATTTTTTTTTTGTCACTAGCCTATATCTTCCTTCATACTTAACCGAAATCAATAAATGAGGTGTCATTTTAAAGTTTATGGTCTCCACTTTGGTTAAATCGTATTTTAAGCAAGAAAGTTTTCGGAATTCGACCCTTAAAGGGTAAAAATGTAAATTTTTCTAAAATGCTGTTTTCTGTGTTATGAGTCAGTTATCTCCCTGGATACCTATCTGAAACCGTTTTATGAAGTATCGTTTTAAATATTAAGATCTCCGCTTTAGTGACGTCATATATTAACCCAGAAAGTTTTCGGAATTCGACCCTTAAAGGGCAAAAGTATCAATATTTTTGCAATGCGTTTTTGTGTCACGAGCGATTTATCTCCCTTAATATCTAACCGATATAGATAAATGAGGTATCATATTAAAGAATAAGGTCTCCGCCATGGTAACATTATATTTTATGAAAGGAATTTTTCGTAATTCGACCCTTATAGGGCAAAAATGTCACTTTTTCTAAAATACGTTTTTTGTATATCGAGCCATTTATCTCCCTGGATATCTAACCAAAATCGATAAATGAGGTAGGATTATGACGAGTAATGTCTCAGCTTTGTGACATCATATTTTAAGAAAGAATGTGTTTGGAATTAAACCCTTAAAGGGAAAAAGTATAAATTTTTCTATAACGCATTTTTGTGTCACGAGCAATTTATCTCCCTTAATATCTAACCGATATAGATAAATGAGGTATCATATTAAATAATAAGGTCTCCACCATGGTAACATTATATTTTAAGAAAGGAATTTTTCGTAATTCGACCCTTATAGGGCAAAAATGTCACTTTTTCTAAAATGCGTTTTTTGTATCTCGAGCCACTTATCTCCCTTGATATCTATCCAAAATCGATAAATCAAGTACGATTGTGAGGAATAATGTCTCAGCTTTGCTGACATCATATTTCAAGAAAGAAGTGTTTGGAATTCAACTATTAAAGGGAAAAAGTATAAATTGTTCTACAACGTATTTTTGTGTCACGAGCCTTATATTTCCCTTGATATCTAATCGATATAGATAAATGACATATCATATTAAAGACTAAGGTTTCCGCCGTGGTAACATTATATTCTAAGAAAGGAATTTTTCGTAATTCGACCCATAAAGCGCAAAAATTTCAATATCTCTAAAATACGTTTTTTGTGTTTCGAGCCATTTATCTCCCTGGATTTCTAACCAAAATCGATAAATGAAGTAGGAGTATGAAGAGTAATGACTGAACTTGGTGACATTATATTCAACCTCACTGTTCATCGCATTTTATTCGCGAAATTTTCGCACGGGTCGTCTAGTTCCTCACCAATTTCCTTTGATGTGTAGCGCCTTATATGGGTTTATACTAACCCTCTCTTTGAGAACGTCTTTCCCTATTTAGGATAGTTGTGCCCCGCATTCACCAATAACGTTAGAATAACAATTTTGCATTCTCCGCACCTTGTTGTCATTGTTTCATTTATTTATTTATTTTTACTGCAACCGAATGCAAATACTTTACTTTTACAGGCATAGGGTGGCCGTTTACCTATGCCTGTTGGCAGTTTTCCTCCTTCTTTTCTGTCTTTAACCTTGAACATTCCCCTTTGACCGTACCCATCGCATCCATAGCGATAATTACCCTTTGACCATATAAATTGCATCTACCATGCCCCGGTCCACCAGTTTCTTTGCAATCCACACAAACGTCCTCTTAGCGTATTTGTTTCAGTTTTCCGGCCCCTAATGCCAGGTTCGTAACTCCTGGCGCAACCCCGCAGGGGCCTGGTACGCATGTGCCAGGTACGGGTTTGGCGAACCCGCGGTGCCCGAGCTGGAAACTTGTGAGCGCCGCAAGTTTCCCACACCGTAAACTCCTACCATGCTTCAACGACCACCGTAGGGCGTGGCGGTGGAACGTTGTGTGCCTAGGAGAACGGGGATCTTGGCTTCATCGCCCGGATCGCGAGGACGGTAGAAACCTCTATAAAAAAACCCTCAACCTCAAGGTCGGATACGTGCCGAGGAGGTGCATGGGTGAGAGGCGGATCACTCGCTAACGTACATCCTCAGGGGCAACTGCGCACCCCTGTTGTATTAGCGCTTCTTTTTAAACTGGTTTAACTCGTGGGACCAAAATGAAGCCTCACAAGAAAACTAAAAACCCCTGCGGCCCGGGTGTGTCGCAGGTTAATATAAACACACCCAGTTCAAACAAGCGGGTGAGGGTTGAAAGCCCACCTGAATCGGAAAACAGTAACAGGAAGGGTCATTTTATTGATGATGCCTTTATTATAATGGCAAGAAAGGAGGGATCCTTTGAGAAGGTCTCTCCTTTCTATATTCAAAAAGGACTAGAAGGAATAGTCGGGACATTAAAAAGTGTGAAAAAGCTGAGGAACGGGACCCTGCTATTAGAAACATCTTCCTATAAGCAGGCTGTCTCACTCCTTAAGTGTGAGAAGCTCGGGGAGTTCGCAGTAAAGTGCGAACTCCATAAAACTCTAAATAGCTGCAAAGGCGTGATCACCTGCCGCGATTTGATGGATTTAGAGTCCGAGGAACTCCTTAAGGAGTGGAGATCAGAGAATGTGGTCGAGGTTCGACAGATCATGCGAAGGGTTAACGGCAGTCTGGAGAAGACTGCCACCTTCGTCCTGACATTCGACACTCCAACGTTGCCAAAAGACATAAAAGCTGGGTATTTACATCTAAACGTTCGCCCGTATGTACCGGACCCCATGCGCTGCTTCAAGTGCCAGAGGTTCGGGCATACGACGGCGAACTGCAAAGGCAACCCCACCTGTGGGAAATGCGGTAAAGCGGCGCATGAGCCAGGTGCCGGTTGCACCCTCCCGCAGGTGTGTGTAAACTGCTCTGGGTCACATCCAACCTGGAGCAGGGAGTGTCGGGTGTATCTGGAAGAAAAAAAGATACAGGAGCTGAAAACGAAAGAGCGGATATCTTACGGGGATGCGAAGAAGCGCTACAAGGCTTTAGCACCACCCGTCTTCGCAACCAGCTTCGCGAAGACGTTGTCAGCTCCTGTCAGGAAACAAAATGTTGCTACGCAGACGTCCGTTGCGGACATGGGCACAAGTCCAATGTGCTCATGTCAGTGCAGATGTGGTGCCACACCATCAAGGTCTTAACACCTAGGACCGCGGACGTCGGTAGTAACACGCCGGTAACCTCGGCCACTAAGAAATCAGGTCCACCAAGTTCACCAGCTACAGCACAGCCATCCGCTACAGTAGCTACAGCCGCTATTCCTTCGGCTACAGTAGTGGAAACAACAACATCAGACACAGTAACTGCAACGCCATCGGCTAGTGGCGGATGGCAAACAGTGCAGAAAGTTCGGGGTCCGAAATTCAAACAAACGGACCCCACCTTGTTCTTAAAGTCCCCTTCTACTTCTCCTCCCAGATCCCCAACTGGCAGGGAGAAGAAGGAGAACAGCCCTCGGCGGAATAAAAATCCGCACGACTCCGAGGCCTTAGAATAACAGTCGTCTTCCGACCCAGAAGACGACATAATGCTGGTGGACGAAGATAGTTCCGTTCCTCAGCAATTACATGCGCAGGAGCCACCCGACCCGGGGCGGGTGGTTTTAAATAGGTAGGATGGCTCCCATACTTCAGTGGAACGTTAACGGCTTTCAGGCTCACAAAGAGGAAGTCCAACTCTTAGCACGGTCTAATCCATTGTGTCTCTGTCTTCAAGAGACACATTTCAGACCACAACACCAACCTGTGCTAAGAGGGTACGACATTTATAGAAAGGACGATACCGAGGGTGATCGAGCTAAGGGAGGAGTGGCTGTGTTGGTCCGAAACACAGTCCACTCCGAACCCGTTGCTCTCACCTCCACATTACAAGCAGTAGCGGTGAAAATACACGGTCCAATCCAACTGACCGTATGCTCTCTCTATCTGCCACCCAGTTTGTCCATCGACTACGACGACCTGGTTGGCATTATACGACAACTCACTCGGCCCTTTCTCCTATTGGGAGATTTCAACGCGCACAGTGCGTTGTGGGGTTCCACTACCGATTGCCCCAGGGGCCGAGTGGTTGGTAGATTGATAGAGCAGGAGGAAATTTGTATCCTGAATACAGGGCAAATGACTCATTTCACCACTGCTACCGGTACGTCTTCTGCCATTGACCTTTCGTTATGCTCCCCCTCCATCGCGGACTCCGTGCATTGGGAGGTGGATCGCGACCTACATGGAAGCGACCACTTCCCTGTTTGGATGCACGTTGAGTGCGAGCGGGGAGGAGGTAATAACCGGCGTAAATGGAACGTCAGTGGTGCAGATTGGCAGCTCTTCTGCCGTTCTGTACTACTGCAATCCTGTGGTAGCATACAGGAGAAGGTGAATCACTTCACAGAAGTGATTCACCGTGCAGCTGACGTCTCCATGCCGAAAAGCTCCGGAACGCTGCGAAGGACGCCCGTCCCCAGGTGGAGCGACGATTGTCGTTCCGCCATCCAGGGTCGCAGACGTGCGCTGCGTCGTTTTAGGTTGTGCCCAACATCTGACAACCTAGCAGCGTTCCGTATAGCCAGAGCTAAGGCGCGTCGTGTTATTAAGGAGAGCAAGAAAAGGTCATGGCAGACCTTTATGAGCACCATAAATCGTTCCACACCTTCGTCGAAAGTATGGGAGTCCATCCGCCGTATATCTGGAAGGTACTCCCGCCCACCAGTATCTGGGTTGCTGGATCGAGGATGTATAATTACCGACGAACGAAGCATAGCGCAGCTGATGGCGGTGAACTTCGCCGCCATCACTTCGTCCGCTAACTTTGACCCTCGGTTTCAGCGACGAAGAGCCGCTGCCGAGAGGCGCCCGCTGTGCTTCGATTCGTCGAATACAGAGGCCTACAACTGCCCATTTACATTTTGGGAACTGGAGGCAGCGCTAAACAGCACCAACGACACTGCTCCAGGGCCTGACTCGATCCAGTACCAGATGCTGAGGCATCTTAGTAAAGATGCTAAAGAGTACCTTCTGGATATTTTTAACGATATATGGACCGGAGGACACTTCCCCGAGTGCTGGAAAGAAGCAACATTAATCCCCATTTTAAAACCTGGGAAAGACAAATCGTTGCCAGCCAGGTAGTTATCGTAGTATAGCCTTGACTAGCTGCGTTGGGAAGACACTGGAGAGGATGGTTAACCGCCGCCTCATCTGGTGTCTTGAATCCCGTAATTTGCTCAGCCGCTTTCAGTGTGGATTCAGGAAGTCGCGTTCCACCTTGGACAACCTGATCCTCCTGGAGGCGGCAATCCAGGATGCGTTCATCCGCAGCCAACACCTTGTAGGTGTCTTTTTTGACATCGAAAAGGCATACGATACTACCTGGCGACATGTTATTTTAAAACAGTTATACGATTGGGGTTTCAGAGAAAATCTTCCACATTTTTTAAAATCATTTTTATCGGGACGTTGCTTCCGGTACCGAGTCGGTAGTGAAGTGTCTGATCTTTTTATTCAGAAAAATGGTGTTCCTCAAGGGTCATTTTTAAGCGTAACACTCTTCGCTATTGCAATAAATAGCATTGGAGCCATTATAAGGAGTCCGGTACAGTACTCCTTATATGTGGACGATTTTTTAATTTTTATTGCGTCGTCCAGCCTGAGAAGCGCTGAGCGGCAGCTGCAACTCACGCTCAACAGGCTGGACGAATGGTCAGTGCACACCGGTTTTCGTTTCTCTGCTGAGAAAACCCGGTGTGTACTTTTTACCCGCTGCAGAAGCCTTTTACCAGAACCTCACCTTACCTTGAGGAACACTGTTTTAAGTTTACTGATACTGTTAGATTTCTGGGCCTCATTTTAGACACTAGGCTCAACTGGCTACCGCATCTAAAAGATGTGAGAGCCAGGGCCTTAAAAGCTCTTAATCTTTTAAAATGTCTGTGTGGCAGGTCGTGGGGGTGCTGATCGCTCCTGCCTGCTACAGTTTTATAGAGCCTTTGTACGGTCGCATCTGGAATACGGTTGTATCGTGTATGGTTCGGCACGGGACAGATACCTCCGTATATTGGATAGTGTCCACCATGCTGGAATTCGGCTCGCCACCGGTGCGTATCGCACCAGCCCTATTGCCAGCATATGTGCTGACTCGGGCGAGCCGCCGCTTGCCATCCGCCGGCGACTCCTCATGGTGCGACACTACCTACAGGTTGCCATAACACCTGGCAGTCCCGTGCACGACATAGTCATACACCCGAGTTTTGAGCGGCTGTATACTAACCGTACTAGAGCCACCAAACCTTTTAGCTACCGTGCAAAGGCTATTTTAGAAGAACATGGGTTCGAGCTCCCCTCGTTTTATCACCAGGGTTGGAGTAAATCTCCTCCCTGGCTTTTAAAAAGGCCCAGAATTATTTTAGATCTGTCTCGTTACAACAAACAGTATACTGCGGACAGTGTTTTTAGTAATATATTTAGAGATATTTTAAACCAGTATCACACGTTTACCCCGGTGTATACGGATGGGTCTAAGCAGGCTAACGGAGTTGGCTGCTCTGTAGTGTTCCCTCGAGCGACTTACACATTCAAACTAGACGGCAGGTGCAGCGTCTACAGCGCCGAGTGCTATGCCGTGTTGAAGTCGCTCCAGCATATGAAAGTAAATCGCGATAAGTGTTTCATCATATGCTGTGATTCCCTCAGCTGTATTCAGGCCATAGGAAACGTGTACCCAGCAGATCGTCTAGTCCAGGATATCCAGGACGCCCTCCTTTCCCTCCAATCCTGTGGGAAGGAGGTAGTATTCTGCTGGGTACCCGGACATGTGGGAATCAGGGGGAACGAGGCAGCTGATGAAGCTGCCAAGTTAGCCTGCGACAAGGGTAGAACTGACTTTGATCCGGTCCCAAAGTCAGACCTTGCCTCGGCGGCGAAGAGGTTTATCTTTGATATTTGGCAGAGACAGTGGCTGGAAGTCGAGCACAATAAGCTCCGGCAGGTCAAACCGACCGTTCAGCCGTGGAGCAGCTCCTTCCAGCGGGCGAGGAGGGATGAGGTTCTCCTCACTCGCTTCCGTATAGGGCACTGTCCTCTGACGCACAGCTTTCTTCTCCGCCGGGAAGACCCACCGGAATGTGATGCTTGTGGCGTACCTTTGACGGTACGCCACATTTTAACTGATTGTGTGTTGTTTTTAAATTTAAGGGCAGACGTTGGCCTAGCCAACGATCTGTCCCTTACTTTAAATGATGAACGTGACAATGTGGCTAAAGTTTTAAAATTTTGCTGTCTGGCCGGTCTGGTCCCAAAAATTTTAGGCAGATCGGCCTAGGTTTTACAATGATTTGGTGGTATTTTTACAACCACCAATCTAAGTAATGTGTTTGTTATAGCGTTAAGTGTTGTATTTTATAACTGGCCGGCCCATTTACAGCCAGCCAGTTAGTTTGTTCTATTTCTCGTATATGCTGGTTGGCCCCTTTACTGCCAGCCAGCCAATGTTTGTTTCTGTTTTGTGTTTGGCCCTTCTACAGCCATTGTTTTATCGGTTTATGTTTTTGTTATATCTGTGGACGACCCCTGTACTGTCGGTCACAGATGGGATTTTAACAAAATGTGAGTATTTTAATGTAATGTGCTGTCTGTGTCGCCGACCCCTTTACAGTCGGCCATGCAGACGGTATTTGCGTTTTAAGCCACATTGTCATATCAGGTGTTAGTTAGGGCGCTAATGACCTAGATGTCGACGCGCCCTAAAACCCTAAAAACAACAACAACAACATCCTGGCGCAACCCCTTGCGCTTATTTCCTTGCTCTTGCCCTTCGCTCCGTAAGGTTTCTTTCCCGATTACTTGCTCGCATTCTGCTCTTTTATTCTCTGGAAATGTGCCAGCATCTGCCACAGCAAAAACAGGTAATCTCAGTAGTATCTTTCTTTAATATCGGCTTTTCCATTCTCGGCCTTCCTTTCTCTTGTTCCCCTATCAATTCACTTTCCAATCTCTATTTATATTATCTCATCTAGGCCGATGTTACGGTCCCTACTCTTTACTATTGATTTTATTCTTTCGTCTCTCAACTCTTGTATGAAAACCGCCTATCTCAATTTGTTAATGAGACTTGTAGCCCCAGGAACCTCTTCTTCCGTCATTAGTTCTCTCGCTGACTCCCTGAATTCATGTTGATTTTTGTCTATCTGAGAAGCCCAATCTCCCACTCATTCCCCTGCCTCCCGTTTACCGCTGAAGAATAAATATGCATAATAATCACTGTGTTTTGGCACCAATAATTCTCTGTTAACACCGTCCTCACGGCTGGCCACGTTGTCACTCTGTATCTGACTCTCAATTTACTCCTGGCCGACCCTACTTTTCTTACGACTGCATTTAACTAGCAGACCTCTGTCTGTATGGGATACTAGATGTGTTACTTTACCACAATCGTCTATAAGCTCCCAAAGTTGTGCCTTTTATCCGTCAAATGTCTACGTTATTAATTTAAGTACTTCTATTAGACTTAATTTCCCAGCACCCTCTGTTGCTTCCATTTTCCTACAACCTTCCGACTCCAGCTTCCGCTTCCTCTGTGTTTATTACATTTCGCGTGCCTTCAGTACGCGGAATTATCGCGTGACCCCCTCTCAAAGCACTTGCTGACTTTCCAATTATGCAACCGCTGGTTGTTTAATTGTTTGTCGACTTTTATGAGGCTACTCCCGCAATTCTCACTCCGTCAATGCGATACCGGCTGGTTTACTCTGACTGCACGTATTTACACTTAACAACTCTACCACAATTTCTTCCAATTGCCGCCAAATTTCTCAGTTATCATGGAGTTCATCCCCAGATCTGTCACCACTTATTTTCTACTGTTGTGGTCCTGTTCCTCTTAGGACTGTGAGATGCCGTCTTTAAAGTAGAAATTATTAACTCCCGAGCGTTATGGGTCCGATTAAGCTAGGGAGTGGCAAGGGTAGTGTAGTCAACCTGTAGCTATCCGCAGTATATTGGCAGCCTTCCTCGGAGAGGACGTTCAGCCATAATATCGCATAGCATGAAATAAGCTTTTATATATAATAATGGAATGATGCAATAGATCTGCTTATTTAGAATCGCAGCAGAGGGAGTTTGGAGTGCCAGGCAGGTGGTCCAGTGCCACTGGGGTGACCTCTGCCGTGATGGGCTGCTAGGTGACCACTGATCCCTTAGTAGTAGCACACGAAATTACTGTCAACTCCACTGGAGTTGACGGGACTAGAGTAGGGGTGCCTGTCATTCTGTTGATGACATCTTCCCCTGCTTTTACAAATTGGTTATAATTATCATTACATTTTTAGGCATTGGCTTTGCTTTCGTGCAATTGATTAACACATTGTCTGAGTTATATGTTTGCAAAATTATCTTATGGTTATTAGTACTTTAAAATTCTTATATACTAGGTCCACAGTTGTGGAACAGATTGTAGTCAAGGATCATGGGTTTCCACTCTTTGACTCACTGCACTAGATAGTTTCACACGGATTTCTGCGACAGGCGGAAAGGGGGGGGGTGCACTTCTTTTCTTTGATTCACTGCACTAGATAGTTTCACACGGATTTCTGCCACTGGGGGGGGGTGCACTTCTTCGTCGCTGTGTTGAGAACTAACCTGGATCGAAGATCGATTTTGGTCTCTTGTGCCTCAGCCCCTCGGTGTCGTACTCGCCCAACTCGTTGATCAGGTGGTTCCTGCATGACGCTGCTTTGGTGAAGAATTTCTCCGCCGTGCCTGCCATCCTCGCAGGGAGTGCAGGTACCTGCGCCAGCTGGTGCAGGTCCGCCGTTGGAAATCTCAGTGGGAGATGCAGTGCTCTCTTCAGAGCTCTGTTCTGGAGCACCTGCAGCTTCCGCATGTGGGTCTTGGCGGCGTAGGCCCACACTGGGCTGGCGTACTCGATTACTGGGCGAACGAGCGCCTGGTAGACTCGGACACTGCAGCGTGGAGGCAACGATGAATTGTGGTTGAGAATTGGGTACAGGACCCCCAACCTTTGGTTGACCCTGCTCCTGACGTCCTCGATGTGGTGCCGCCACGTCAGTCGCTGGTCCAGGGTAACGCCAAGGTAGCGTACGGCATTCTTTTGGGGGATCTGCTCCCCAAACAGTTGTAGGCCCAGCCGTGGTGGTAAGCCTCTTCTGCAGAAGACCACCGCTTGGGATTTGGTGGTGTTAATCTTCACCCGCCACAGAGTCGCCCACTCCTCTAGCTCGTCCAGCGCTGCCTGTAGGCGTTGCCAGATGACCTGTATGCTCCATGATGATGTGAAGTATGCAGTGTCGTCCGCGTAGAAGGCTGACATGATGTATATCGGTCTGGGGATATCCGATGTGAAAATGATAAATAGCACCGGCCCCAGTACCGATCCCTGTGGCACCCCTGCTCGGATTTTCCTCAACGTGGACAAATAGCGTTCGACCTTGACCCTAAATTTCCTGTTAGACAGGTAACTTCTTATGAGCAGCACGAAGGGTTTTGGTATGCCGGCTGTTTTCAGTTTGTGCAGCAAACCTACATGCCACACGGTATCAAAGGCTTTAGCCACGTCGAGTAGTACCAAGCCACAGTACCGGCGTCTGTTAAAGGCGTCGGTCGCTTCTTCCACCACTCGCATCAGCTGGTGCGTTGTTGAGTGTTCTGGGCGGAAGCCGAACTGCTCTGCGGGGATTAGTTGCAGCCTATCTACATGGACCATCAGTCGCCTCAGGAGTAGCCGCTCGAATACCTTGGAGACAGCTGGCAGCAGCGACACGGGCCTGTAGTGTTGTGGGAAGGTGTGGTCCTTCCCAGCCTTGGGTATCGCCACAACTTCTGCCTCCTTCCAGCCGTCTGGGCACTTCTTCCGCCGGAGAATTTTGTTGAAGAGGTGTGCTAGGCTCTGGACTGCTGCTGGAGGCAGGTGCTGCAGAATGAGGTTGCTGATTTCGTCATTTCCCGGAGCTTTGTTGGGCTGCGACCTCCTCACCACCTGTATTATCTCCCTGGCGTCAACCTCGCCTATCTGCTCGTCGTCCTCTTCGTCGCTGGCCAGATATTGGCGCAGTTCGCGGTTGACTCTCCTGATGTGTTCGTCGTCGTATGGCTCGGCCACAGGACGGAAGTTTTCCTCGAAAACGTCAGCAAGGACATTTGCTTTCTCCTCAGAGGTGTAGACCAATCCTTGCGGTCCGTGGAGAACAGTAGTACGCCTTCTCGCCCTTATAAATCTCCTCGTCTGCTGCCACGCGGTACCGTCCTCCGTCTGAAGCTGAGCCACCCGGCTGTCCCACTGGTCGTTCCTGTACCTTTCCAGTTGGGCCTTGACCTCGCGTTGCAAGCGATTTAGCAGCCCCTTGTACACTCGGTCCCGCGTCTGCTGCCAGCTCTTCCTTGCCCTATTCTTGTCCCTGATGAGGTCGAGTAGCTCTTGGGGAAGCTGGTTTCCCGGTTTTCTCTTCCTCATTGGGGCTGATTTCTCTGCTGCCCTCAGGGTGGCTTCCGTCCAGCTTTGCAAATGTTGGTCGATGTTTCCATTTTCGTTACCGCGCTGCAGTTGTTGCTCCATCACCGGTTGGAGTTCCTCCTGGAATTGGGTCCAGTTTGTTCTCCAGTAGTTCCGGCCGCTCGTCTCTTCGCTTTCCTGTCCCATATCCCAGTCCGCTAACACCGGGTTGTGGTCTGAGGATAGCTGCGGGACTGACAGCAGCAGTGGCCTTGCGGGTATGCCGCGAGTGATGTACACGTCTAGAACGTCGGCTCTGTATCGTTCTTGCGTGGGGAAGTACGTAGGCTTCTCCGGCGCCCAGACCACCAGCCCTCTCCGCTGAGCCACCCTCTGCAGCACATTGCCACTTGCGTTGGTTACCCGGCTATACCATTCGCGGTTCTTCGCATTTAGATCACCTCCAATGATGAAGTTTCCGGGTATGTTGCTAAGGGCGGCCAAGTCGGCGGTGGAGATCGTTGCCCCCGGCGGGTGATAGGCCGCAATCATGGTGATTGGGCCCGTCGTTGTGTAGATCACCACCGCTGCGGCTTCGATCGTAGTCATGATAGGAAGCGAGGTAGCATGGTGTTTCAGCGACCTCTTCACATACACGGCAACTCCTCCTCCTGCGGTTGGTCTATCTCTGCGGTACGATAAATAGTTGGGAACCGTGACGCGTACTCCTGGCTTGAGGTGCGTTTCACAGACCAGGCAGACGTCCACCCTTTCATCCCGCATAAAGTTCTGGAATTCGTTGTCTTGCTTCTTTAGTCCATTAGCGTTCCAAGCGCAGGTTCTGACTCCTTCCAGTGGTCTAATGGCCATCTTCGGACTGTTGACCTGCGGTGGATTGAGTAGCACTGTTCTGTCTCGCTGTCGTGTTGTTCTGTATCGCTGCCATGACGACTGTCTGCAAGGTGTTTGCAATGTCGCTCAACCCCTGCACAGCTTCAGTCAGCTGTTTCATGACTGCCCTTAGTCCTGTGTCAGGTGCAGCTGCTGGGTCCGTTGCTGGCTTCTTGTGGTTCTGCTTTGCTGTTCCTTCATCGGTGGCCACAGTCGTGATTCCTACTGGTTGGCTGCTCGTCGTTGCTAGAGGCCGTTGGTCGGAGAGTTGTGTAGGTGCTTCCCGCCTATTTTTGCTGTCACCAGGCTTCCTAGATGCTCGCCGCTTTGCATCCTGATACCCGCAGTTCGCGCAGGTTGGCTGCCCTTCTCCTTTCTTGAGTGCGCAGTCCTTGGCGGTATGGCTGCCACCGCACCTGACACATGCCACTGGCAGTCGACAATGTCGGCTAACATGGCCGTACTTCTGACAGCGGTAGCACTGGAGAGGACCTCTGTCTGACCTCTTCTTTTCGAGGCTTACAGGTATTTTTAATAGGCTATCCAGCTCCATTATTGGCCTGTTTTCCAGTGTGTCGTTCAGGGTGACCATGAACAGAGGAATCGGTCGCTCCTGTAGATTTCTGGCTGGGTCGGCTGGGACTCTCAATTGCTCCACAGATTCAATTTTAAATCTGGCATTTGTGAGCCCTGCCTGGACTTCTTCAGTCGGCAGCCACAGTGGGAGTCCTCGAATAACTAGCTTGGTTGTCTTGTCTGTGGCCAGTGGGAAGGAGTAATATGGAATATTCTCCTCCTGCAGATATGCTGTAGCACAATTGTAGTCGTCGACGGTTCTTAGTCGGATCTGCAGCCCGTCCGCCGAGGGCTTGAAGTCGAACGCTTGCTGGCAGTGGGCCTCGAGCTCTTGCCCAAAGAACGCAATGTTCCCTTTTACTTGCGCGATGATGGGCGGGATGCGTCGACTGTATCCCTTTTGAGCTTCCAGAGGTGTTGGTTCTTGTTGGCTCTCGTGCTGCCCAGCGTCCAGTACTTCAAAAGAGTTGGCTGTATCCGGGCCTGTCGATCGGATCAGTTGCTTAGGACGAGAGGTCTTCCGTGGTATCCGCCAACCTTCCTCCGCACCGCCTTCTAGAGTGTTGTCTTTAGGCGCGGCTTTGGTCTTGCTTGAGGTGGAGGCTATTGGCTCGCTTTTTTTACTGCATGGCGCTTTAGCTCGTATGGCTGTCTGTTGGGGACTTGAGCAATTGGCTAGTGGGAGGGGAACTACTGTCCTACCGGCAGCTGGTTGCTGTGCCCCGTTGCTGACCGCTCTGGTCTGCGACCGGCGGTCGACTGCGCGCTTGGGGCCGCTAGCAGGGCGAGGTGCCCTTCCAGCGCCTCGCGCCGTCTTTCCTGTGCCCCTTCGCCTGGTGCTGGTTGGGAGCCGGGAGAGCAGCTCCCATTGCTTGCTGTCCGCCCTGCGGACGAGCAGCGACTGACAGCACGCTGCCGGGTGCAGCCACTGCGTGGCCTCCCCCTCCGCTCCCCGCCTCACCCCCACTCCGGGCTGGGAGCTGAAAGTCACCCCCAGGTGCGACCGTCCAGGACTGCTGCCAGGACTGTTCTGACTGCTCCTTGCGTGGGTCGGCCGCCATGTCGCCCTCCCCTCCACCGAGCTGTGCTACCTCCCCGCCGCCGGACTGGTTGGGCGCTGGTTCTCCTCCTACGGGCTCCACGTGCTTCGCTGCACGGGGTAGAGTGGCCTCCCCTTCTGCAGGAACATGGACTGGTCCTCGGAATGTGGTGACCGCCCTGGTCCCCGCTGTTGGCGAGGATGCAGGTACATTTACGCGCGGCGCGGCCGGTGTAGTTTTCACTTTATCGCGCGAAGCGGATGAATGTTCGGCGATACTCTTGCTTTTCTTCTGCTCCTGCTTTTGGACAGGTGGGCTTATCGCCGAATCCGCTGCGCGTTTCGCGGTGTTAGCGTTAAAAATTACGGCACTCGGCTTGATCGCGTCACGGGTTTCATCACCAGAGAACGTGAAAAGCTGTCTGGTGGGCTGTTCTCTCGCCTTTCCGCACTCCCGACTTCTGATACTTTTTACTAGAATTTCCGCCGCTCTTCTCTTCCCTTTCTCTGTGTTAAAGAAAGACCGAATTTCTTCCTCACTCAAGGGTCTCGAACGCATTATATGGTCGAGAGACAGCGACCGCGTGTTGCGAGTTTCACTACGCGGTTCTATTTCCGAGAATAGCCGTGTTGTCGAATGCTGGTCAGATGTAATTTTAACGTTGTCCGCGGCGGAATCCGAAATACATAGCAAGGTCGATACCGTTGCTGCATCATCCGCTGGCAAAGATGAGTGCAATGCAGCACTCAACCCGCCTAGCACGGATGTGCAGCTATCACTCTTCACGAAAAGGTCCGACATACGTCTTAACTGTACAGCGCTACTGCTCACTGAACCTCCCCGGTTGGGTGCTGCCGGGCGACTGCCCTGATCCCTTAGTGCTTGATTGAGCTGGTCTTTATACCGACGGGGTGCCAGACCCGGCGGCGAGGGTTGCCTAAAACCGCCTCGAAGCCGGTCCGACTACTATATAAGTCTACGCGTGCACTCGCTTACCTAACAAGGAGCGAAGCTGGCGGCGATCGAAGTCTTACCTTTTTTTAGATGAAGTGCTCTGGGTTTAACTATTAGATGTAATGATTTAAGTTCTCTGTCTGTGCTGGCACTAGACACTATCATTTGTTTATGCCTCTTCTTGAAACTACCAATAACTGGAAAAAAATATGTTGATGACCCAAAGGAACACTTCACTATTTTTCACATGCCATATCGGCAAGTAGTATTTGAATTTGTGCTGCCTGGCATGTATGTTCGAATAGAATCCTTTATTTGTTTATACAAACGCTCTAATAGAAATACAAAGTAGAACACATCACTCGTGGGAGGAATTGTGACTGGTAACCGCTTCTTTGTAGTAAACCGTAACCTCATTGACAAATCGCTGGACCTATCGATTGCTGCATTCATAGTTATGTTACAGAAATGGCGTGTAAGGTTTTTAGATTCATTCCGGTAAGTGGCGCTGTACTCTAAGTTCTAATTTATGTGTCAGTTTTGCTCATACTTTCAGGAACGCAGTGTCACCTGTTGGAATGATTTATATATATAAATTTTTCGTGCCATCTTTATAACATTTCGTGTAAATATGATCTGAATTGGACCATTGGCCCGTGCAGTTTACGCACGCCTAGAATTTTACGTATAAAGATTGCAATGTTTATTACTACTATTATTGTTATTATTATTGAAGGAAACTCTTATACTATAGCATACTGCCAGCGAACGAAGTCGCGGGTAATTGCTAGTGAGCATAGAAATGGCTTGGGTCCCAGGCAGGCTCAGAAATAATACCCTGGTTCGCCTAATTAGCATATAGATGGCTAAATGGCTTGGATCAGCGATCAAAAATAATGCCCTCATAAATCAATGCTAATTTGACAGGAATCGGCGGTAAAAATTAATGACCCCATAAATTATTGCTAAAGTGACAGCGTGAAAACAAGAATGTCCCCCAATTCTCCTACCACCTACCTTGTCCATTTCATTCGAAAAGACATTCACATAGCCAACTAACTTATTCACTTAACTTCTACTATGCTCAGTTGATGTATAAATCCCTCTCATGTGTTACTGACGTATTTGTGCGCCAAGCACTCCTTCAGTTTACATACCGCTCAGGTCTAAATAAAAGCCCTTGTAAAATTACAGTTCTCGTTAATTAATTAACTTGTCTATGGATAGGATCTAGACTTCGTTCTTTCAACAAATACGATCGCCACATTTTGATGGCTTATGTAATCTCGAGGCGGTGACGACAGTCAGCTTGCAACACCTACAAGATACCTGATGAAGACTGCAGAGCCAGCTGTCGAAACGTCGGCTCGACACCCGAGAGGACTTGATTTTATGTAATCTTAATCTGCTCAAGATTAAAGTTTCAAATCAGAGGGAATCGTCATAGATCACAAGCATTTGTATTCGAAATGCGACACCACACTTTTACTGTCGCAGTTTAGATAGTAAATGTTACATCCGACCACCAACCGAAAATTATGAAATTAATTATATTTTGACTAAGCATAATAATGTTCCGAAGATTTTAAGACCAATCAAGTGTGAAAAGCAAGCTTAATTTAATAACGAGTTCACATAACACATTGTATATATTCATTATGCAGTTGATCTGACCGTTCGATAGGCTCAGGTTATCCTTACTGTCCGAGAGCCGCTGTTACTACTTTTCAAAACCAAAAAGTGACTCGGTAAGTTTCACTTCACTTACATACACACGACTACACTCATCAAAATCTTTCCAGAGGCTACTCCTCTAAACGATTCGTATAGCATGTCCGATTCGATCAATTGAATCGCTATCTGACTTGTCATAGATACCTATATGGTTAAATCGTAGCAAAATTACGTATTACTGAATGAAATATAGGATCTCTTGCCTACTGTGTTGTGACTGTAATTTTAAAACCTTTTTATCTATCCTCCTTTTTGAAACAGGAATATTATACCTAGTTTCTAGTCTCCTGGGATGCAGCAACTAAGACCAACTAATATTTAAAGGTATGATACAACAGCGTATACCTCCATCTTAAATAAATTCGCAGAAATTTAATCCATTCCGACCGCTTTACGCTTTTTTAACTAACATAGTTTTCTTATAACTTCCTTAGAATATGTTTCCGATTTCCCAGCGGTTCCATTTCTACTTATGTTTAGAAGCTTCTTCTCTGGTTTTTCTTCTTCCATCCATGCGGGGAAATCCCTAACGATCTCGTTAAACGAGTTAGTCTGTTTCTGCTCAGTCTAAAGTTCCATTCTGACTTGAATTTGTTTACAGTGTAAACAAATTCAAGTCAGACTTTACACCGTTTAATGATATGAGTAAAATATTAATGCTAAGATACTGAAGTTTCCAAAGTTTGATATTAAGTACTTAATTTTTAGAATTCAAGTCAACTCTGCTAACTCATAGTTCTTAAAACTAATTTCTAATATCATACTTACGTAGAAATGAATATCTTTTCTCTCAAGCATAACAGCATCACCCAAAATATCTAGATTGAGGACAGTGCACTGTCACATAATACACAAATTTTTTCCACAGAGAATCCATCACTTTTAGGTGCAAAATAAACTTCGATTTCAATATGCTCATCCTCATCAAGAAAGAATATAGCTGGCGTCAGCTGAAATGACGATAAATGAAGCCAATTTTGCGAGCTGATTTTCTGTGAAAATAAAACCTGATGTAAAATACTGATATTTTTTAAATAATTTAAAATTAGATTAAATTTTTACATCGTTACCTTATGACAATCTAAATTAAGAACTAAAATATTTAAAAATGATAGCTTTATCGTGAAATGGGCTTATTACTTTGATAGCTATGAAGCCACATAAACTTTGTAAAGCTGCAATATAAAATGGAATATATCCCGTCTTATTAATAAACATCACGCCACAAAATTAACGAAAACGCTACTAAAATTATTTAACGAACACCTTTAAACAGAAAACTTTCCATTGAAATTTAAAAGAGGCTAAACTTTCTTAAACATAAATTTAAAAAAATATATATAGCTAAAGGGCCTTTCATTTCTTAATAAATTCCATTTTTAACCGACTTCAAAAAAAGGAGGAGGTTCTCAATTCATCTGGTTTTTTTTTTTTTTTTTGTTCAGCGATATCTTCGCCAATTTTGAACCGATTAAAATGAAATTTTTTTAGTGGATAGGGTATACCTCCAAAGTGGTCCCATTTGAATTTCATTGAGAAACTACCCCTCCTACCCCTTCCACCCCTTAATATTTATACAAACCAACATTTTTTATTCGTTCTCGATGAAACTTTGGACATCTATACCCAAAAATAAAGAGAAAAATACAGTTAACTTTTGGTTTAAAAAATCTGAACCCCTCTCCCCCTATCCACCCCCTTAATTTTTGCCAATTTTCTTTATTCAAAGCTACAGTCGACACCATTTAACTGATCTCCATTAAAGTTGGAAATTTCATGTACTTTTTCATGGAGAAGGTATCTGACCAAAAAAATTAAAATAAAAACCACCCCTCTCCCCTCTACACCCCTTAATTTTATAGAAATCTGCATTTCTTATCTGATTTTTATTGAACTTTGCACATGTATACTTTAAAACAAAGAGAGAAATCCTGTCAACATTTGGTCTGCCAAAGCTCAACCCCCTCCCTCCTTCCACCCCTTTAATTATTGTCAATGGTCTTCATAAAAAGCTACACTCGACACCGTTTGTCCGATTATCTTCAATGTTGGCATATACATGTAATTTTTCATGGAGAATCTGACCAAAAAATTAATAAATAAATAACCACCCCTCTCCCCTTTACACCCCTTAATTTTTATACAAACCCACATTTTTTATCCGATTTCGATGAAACTTTGGACATGTATAGTCAAAAATAAAGAGAAAAATACTGTCAACTTTTTATTTGAAAAAAAAAGCCCTCTCCGCCTATCCACCCCCTAAATTTATACCAATGTTCTTTATACAAAGCTACAGTCGACATCAATTAACTGGTCTCCATTAAAGTTGGTATATACATGCAATTTTTCATGGAGAAGGTTTCTGACAAAAATTAAATAAATAAATAAAAAAAACACTCTATGTCTCCCTTTACACACCTTAATTTTATAGAAATCTACATTTCTCATCTGATTTTTATTGAACTTTGCCCATGTATACTTTAAAACAAAGAGAAAAATCCTGTCAACATTTGTTTTGCCAAAGCTCAACCCCTTTACTCCTTCAACCCCATTAACTTTTGTCAATGTTCGTTATAAAAAGCCACAGTCGCTATCGTTTGACCGATTACCATGAAAGTTGGTGCTTATATGTATTTTTTCATGAAGAAGATATCTGACCAAAAGATCTAAAAACAACCCCCTCTCCCCGTTAAACCACTTAATTTTTACACACAACCACAGTTTTTATCCGGTTTAGACAGAACTTAGCAAATTTTTACTATAAAACAAAAAGAAAAATAATGCCAACTCTTGGTTTGGAAAAACTGAAGCCCTCTCCCCGTTTCCACCCCCCCCCCTGATTGTTCTCAAATTCTTTTTAGAAAGATACAGTAGACACCATTTGACCGATCTTTATGAAAGTTGCCATATAAATATGTAATTTTTATGGAGAAGTTTTCTGACCAAAAAAATCAAGAAAACTACCCTAACTCCTCTTCCCTTAATATTTATACAAAACCCACATTTTAATCCGATTCGGTGGAACTTCGCATGCGTTTACTTTAAAACCAATAGAAAAATAAAAATACTGTCCACATAACTTTCACAAAAATGCAAAGCCTATTCCCCTTTCTACCCATTTAATTACTATCAACATTCTTTATGCAAAGCTACCGTTTCTTTCTGATTTTGAAGGAATTATGCACATGTATACTGCAAAACAGAAAAATACTGTCTACATTTGGTTTCGAGAGTCCAAACACCCCTCCTTCCTTTCCATCCTTTAATCTACAGTTTCTATCCGATTCTGAAGGAAATTTGCACACGTTTACTTTAAAACATATTGAATAATTGTGTTTAAATTAGGCGGCAGAAGCCCAACCCCTCTTCCCTTCTACCCCCACCTCTCCTAATTTCCAATCTTTTTTATAGATACCCACAGTTTTATCAGATTTCCACGGAACACTCCACATGTATACTTAAAAACAAAGAGAAACATTGTGTCTACATTCTGTCTACAAAACCCTACCACTCACTCCCTTACCCCATTTAATTTTTACATTTGTTCTTTACACAAAGCTACAGTTTTTATCTGGTTTCGATGGAAATATGCACATGTATACTTTAAAACAAAGAGAAAAATACTGCCCACATTAGTTTTACAAAAACCAAACAACTCTTCGTCCCCACACCAATTAACTATATTTTATACATAACTACAGTTTTACGTGACATCAACAGAAATTTACACAAGTACACTTTAAATCAATCAGAAAAGGCAATCTACATTTGGTATACAAAATCCCAATCCCTGTTTCCCTCTACCCTCACCCCTTTTAATTTCCAATGTTCTTTACAAAAACCATTAGTTTTAAATTCCGTCAAAATCAATTAAACTGTTTTTAAGTCATGGCATAATATTTATAAAATAAATGTGTCATAATGTCTCAACATGTACTTCAGATTTCAACTTGGATCACCAATTAAAACTGTGTGATGCCGGAGCAAACAGATATATTCCAGAGACAGATTTCTGTATGTGGTATGTATTAATGCCCAGATGTTACATATTTCGGTTATCGACCAGCAGCTTTAACAGATGTTATGATACGATCGAAACATAGCCTGAACCAAAATGTAAACTGACATTCCTTAACACAACACCCAATTCACCCCGTTCTGGAAGTAGTTGTTGTATATAAAGACAGAATTCTTCTTTGAAAGCAATCGCTTTAATCCTTGAGCTACCAGAAACTGAACTCCCAAAATGGCAACTTCTGCGGCATATTTAAAATAAAAACAAACTATAATACCACTAAAAATTTTCAAAATAAAATAATTGTGTCAAAAAACATAAAAACCGCCTTCAAAAAAATGCACTAAAAATTTTAAAATAACTTTATACCTTGCTTAGGAGAAAGCAAATCTAAATGGACAATATTTTACATTACTGGCATTGAAATTTTTACATTAATTAGTTATTTTTGGAGTCGGTGCCAGCGAAAGCAAGAAAAACCAAAAGATAAAAATAATAATGAATTACAATAATACAAAAAATCATGTTACTGCTTACCTACAATTAATGCTAGAAACATGTTTCAAGAAAACTGAAACATACAGATGATTATGCTAACTGTAAATCGTTTACTGCTGCATGATGCAGCCTACCAACTGACACTGTAGCGCCAGAGATATGCATGGATGATCAATAAGACCGAGTAGCAGATTAAAATACTATTAATTTGTTTCCTTAAGCTGTCTCCCACAATAACACTATATACCTCACGGCATGTTGTAAAATATTGGGAATTTTTGTTTGTACTCCCCGTTTCGCCTCTAACACCTAAAGAAGCTCAGTAATTCGATCATCGCGAGGTGATAGCTGGCACCGACTCCAAAAATAACTAATTAATGTAAAAATTTCAAAGCCAGTAATGTAAAATATTGTCCATTTAGATTTACTTTCTCCTAAGCAAGGTATAAAGTTATTTTAAAATTTTAGTGCATTTTTTTGAAGGCGGTTTTTATGTTTTTTGAAACAATTATTTTGAAATGTCTCCTTCAGACTGTTAAAATGATTTATAAATCATATAATAGCTCAAACAGTGAATTTGTTCATTTCATATTTTGTTTATTTTCATTAACATTCAACTTCATTCTGTACCAAGGAATTTGAAATATTTCTTCTATTCTCCATCCTTTCAATTAATAAATTCTTTCCTGCAAATGCTTTACAACTTTGTTTTCTCTATCTAGTCTGTTTATATAGTTAGACACTTGTCTAATATAGGGATAATTTTTATGTTTACCTGTTTTGGAATTCTTGTTACTTCGTTAACTACTGCAATTTCAATTTGTATAAGATTTCGGATTCTTACATACATTATAAGCAATTCTTTTGTAATATCTTCGAATTTCACTAGAAATTGTCGAGTTCTATTATGTGAGTAAACCAAGAAGAAAGTTGCCTAAGATAGTATTAGAATTTAATAAGACTACTGAATTTTTGGGTTGTACGTCAACTCTTCTACAATTAACCTGTCGGCAATGGAATGTTTCTGGCGAGAAAGTAATCGTTAATTAGAATAAATAGGTTTAGTTATGAAATTAGTATAGGTAAATAAGAATAAAAACTGAAACTAAGAAACCCTTACAAGACCAAGCTAAGAATAGCTTCTATCATCTATGGCTAGCGACAAGTTGATTGTGTTTGGTGAGCGGTAACGCTATTCCTTCGTATTCGCGAGGACGCCGGTTCGAATCCCAGTCCAGCCTCCTAGATTATCATTTCCAATGGTTTCTGAAAATCACTCGACGCAAATAGCTAGAAGATTCATTCAAAAGCTTTCGCCAAATGCCTTCCCTCAGGATGATTCATTCAAAATTCCATCACCGAATGCCTTCCCGTTCCTTCTCTTCATTCCTTTCCCGCCTCTAACGACGTCGACAATTCCACTCTCCGCGCTGTCCGCACACACTCTGCTACTAACTTAACAATTTAGTACATTTTCTCAATTTTTATCAGACTAAACATACTACTAGCGCTGTGGAACACTTGAATTATAAAACAATGCAGACGTAACAATTATATATACATACATAAAGTTAATAAATTATTCGGTTGTATTATGAACGTTACACTGTCTTAAATTTGTGGGACAAACAGAAATTAAACCGGACCACGCTTGCAGAATTGTGTGCACGTCATTAGTAGCAGTACAAGTTGACTGTCGTCAATTTTTGTTCCCACGCTTATCAGATTTGTGGGGACATTAATTTCTATTGCATTTTTATGCTAGTAAGGAACGCTGATGGGATCCAAATGCTTCTTTAAATGCTAATCAGGCTACGCGGGCGAGACCCAAGGTTAATTAGGCAACCCCAGTAAGATTTATGTGGCTACTAATTTTTATTTCCTACCCCCATTCAGATTTGATTGCTATGCGGTTTTTGCTCCCAGATTTAAGAGTCAATTGATTTTTACTGCCGATGCAAAGCCAATTAGGAGTCACGGGCAGACCCAAACCGATTTATATGATAACTAGGCAGTTCGCCGGTTTTGAACACCTACCCTTCCTCCTTCACCCAAGAAACCGGTTTCCACCGGGCCATTCCGGACGCGCAGGGTGTTTGGTCTAATTTAAGAAAATCATAATATTGTGAGAAGCTACATTAGCAACACTAACGATACCTGATCACCAAACATAATCGACAGCGGACATTAATAATATTAAACGACTGAGCGATTTTCCAGTTCGCATGGATGAAATCACCAGTTATTAAAAATTATTGTTGAGGGTTTCACAAAATATCAGTACGTATGGTATAATTGAGATAGAAATATGAAATTTAGCTTTAGTTTATTATGTAGATAAAACTAGTTTTCGATAAGAGCGCCCAACATGTTTTCTCTTGACTGTTAGCCCCCCTTGATTACTGCATACGGGACGTAGTAAGGCTCGACTAGTCATATCGATTTACTAAAGGCTAACCATAATACTGTAATACTGCGAGAGTATTCTATACGTAATGTTATCTTGCTTTTCGTAAAATCTAGATTCAAATTCTCGTATGGGAAATATGAATCATTTATGAACACTTTGGCATTGGTGAGATTGTAGGGTCAAACACGGCAGCGCTACGTTGTTATTTGTCTTGTCACTGTACAGTAGGATAGGTAAAAGAAATAACAAAGCAGAAAGTGTAGTTACTGGAGAAGGAAGATCGGTGATTGCGTTTAAAGTGACACTACATGTTCTGAGCGGCACTGAAATGTTTTAAATTAAATTAAGTATTTTATTACTAATTACGTATTTGATTACTAAGCATATGTGAAGAGGGAAGCAACCCTTTACGCAATTCAACAAAAAAACAAAAAACAAAAAATGTATTTTCACGACATGATGTTACCTATCAAATAAAACACATTAATTTTGATCCAAAAAAATTCCTTCTCAAGTAACAATTCTCGGAACTATATTTCACTGACAGTGTGAAAAAGTTTCAAAACAGGGTGATTTCAAGACATACGTATTATCCGATTCTTGAAATTCTCCATTCAATAAAGTGTATCAATTTTGGTGGAAAAAAATATAGATTAACGCTTATGTGTGATTCTTCACCAGCCACCGACATAATTTCAAAGTGAAATTAGAAATTTTGGTATCTATGACAAACGAGGAACTCAGTACAATAGGCTATGGTAATTGAATATAAAATAAGAGATGGACTATTAAATAGCATTTTTTTTCATTCTAACCCTGTTAGAGAAGCTAAATAAGTGAATCATATATGACGGTCCAATTTTTTAACCATATCAGTAGAGAATGTTGTTTTAAAATGTTCGTAACAACGGTTCATAAATTCATCATAAAACAGCTACCAAAAGAAAACTTCCTCGAATTTCTACGATTGTAAGTAGTTGAGTTATGCCGAATACAGTAACACTAGAACGACTGAATGCTGCTCTTGGGGGTATATCCACTTTGGCGTAATAACTTCATGTGGTACTAAATACAATTGATAGTACTTGAAAAAACCAAAGCACCGACTTCTATCCCCACGGGGTTTGTTTTGTTGGTAGTTGAAGATGGTTTTGCGAAAGATAAATTCTTTCTACCAGATTTCACCATTTCCTGATACAGATCAGTGTTCATTCCCGAATCCGTAGACATTTTTGGAATTATAAAGAGTTCACTTGTTTGATTATAGGGAAGATTAATGGAATCTTCCGTCTCTTAGTTGGTCCGTAGAAACTTCTCCTGAAATGTATGGTATACATAAAAATATTATCTTCCCTCATTTACTGTAGCTGTTCGCACGAACTGAAAAGTTGCCATCAGTATCGAACTTCAAGTTGCTGAGGATAGCTTGAAGTATATGTCTTCATTGTGGTAATGATACCCTACATGAGGCCATTGCCGGCTAATAGATTTTACATGTGTGTGTAGTGTCCATAAAGTTCTCGAAGTTTCGTGAGAGGATGTCTGATAGTGTACCTGTGTATGTTTCTGTGATGGCTTCTTCGGTCTCTATAGATCGTCAGCCTTAGATGTTAATGGGGGTTAACACTTTAACCTGAACTGTGAACAATTAAGTTCATGACCATGTGTAGCCTTCTGGTACCTTAAATATTTAAGAAATCGGCCACCACGCATTCGTATTAAATCCCAAATGCGAAGGGTAATTAAAAGAAAGTCACTTGACACAGTTTCAGGGTAACACAATACTTATATTCTCGATAAAGTTCACTTGTACATTGTCGGTACCAGATACGTCGATAAAGCATCGAACAACAGTTTCATTGAAGATTCCAGGTTAAGCACATTCATACGAGAAAAACTCACTAAGTCCCACTAACTTTAGTGAGTACTCTACTACGGCATGTTTGAATTTGCCGAAACCGCTACCGCTCGGAGCAGTTCGCCCCGCTGACTAACGTGATCACGTTCCGGCGAAAGAATGAGACAAATTATGGTGGCTGCATGGCCTTTTATAAGCTTGCCATGGCCTGTGACGTCAGTAACTTTTTTCTTTAATTAATATATCCCAAAGTACGAAATAGTTTAACTTGCAATTTATACAAGGGTTTCCTATGATCATGTTATATCTGCTTTAATTTAATTTAACATTCAAAAGTACTTCTATATAAGCTTAAAATTGAAGTCAATCACGTGACCAACTTGGCGGACTTTATCGAACTCCTAAACAATTAGCGACAATCTATCTTTAAAACCTTAATTATCTGACAAATGCTTAAACTTTTTACCGAAACCATTATATATGCGTAATCATCTCAATTTAGGCTATCTACTGATATAAATTTCTCATCTGTATTCCTTTTAGTTAAAAAGTTCATTTTTTTCTCTTAATCAAAACCACTAACTAAACTTTGCAAAATTATTTAATTTTAATATTAAAATATCCGGAACAATGCTGACTATAGCTGGTGATAATAATTCTGCTGTAGCTTTATTCAATTCAAAGATATTTCAAATCTTAAATTTTTTACTTTTATTCTCGCGTGTTTCAAAACGTTAGCAAACCGAAATATCTCTTAAAATAAACTTTTCCCGATATAATAAATACACTTTAAAATTATTCTAATGATGAGTTTTCACTGTGGAAATGAATACAAGAAAATTCCTTCAAGTTGACAATTACTCTTCTCGAAATTTCTAAGTCCAGCATAAGCGACTTCACAGTTGATCTATAGAATATTTTACTACCGGGGATGGCTAGTGGGAGTGCTTTTGGTGAACTAAAGGGTGATTTACGAGATGTATATGTAAATATGCCTGAGCGATTAAGGCATTAGATTCAAGATCATTTATTTTTTTGGATAAAAATATAAGATCTTTCTGTATTTTCAACAAACGAGGCACTGTATTTCAACCTGTTCTTCCTATATTTCCTGGCTTTTGCAGTCTGTTTTTACTTACTGTCTTGTTCTTTCTCCTGTGGTCCAACTGCTTCGATATTAATTTTGTGACCCAGTAATTCAAGTAATCAATTTCTCTTGCTAAATGTTTTATTATCTGTTTCAAATATTTCCCTCCTCAGTGTATCAAGTTCTGTTTCTCCTCAGTCCTGCATTTACAGTTTGTTTATTATATTTTTCTAAAAAAACCAAATGATTTCTCTAATCAACCTTTTATCAGTACATCAACTGTTCTTCAGAATTTTCGATTTAATTGTGATCTGAATTCAGTAATTTTCAAAATGCGGTATCAATAACTTCCTTCAAAATATTGTTTAACTATCAGATATTCATATTCGACACTTTCTTCACCTGATTCCTGTCTTCCATGGATTCACAACCCAGCTCTTTTATCACATGGGTTACCGATTGTGCTCTACGGCAATTTTCACAAATAAATCTTTTGTACCCTCTCCTACTCCTGTATTTGACACTCATAATGACACTCACAATATCCCACTATACTCAAGCAAGTGCCTGAGTGGGATTCTGCATCGCTCTCACCTTCTGCAATAGGTAGAGGATTTAAATCTTTTTGCGGTATGATACGTCGATTTTTTGACGAAAATAGTTGATATTAATCCCAATATTAATTACTCAGTTACGTCTCCAAGTATCTTTATCAGTAGACCACAGAGTTGCAGTGCTTATTAGTTTGACAGGAATTATTCAGTAAATTGACTCTTATCTCTAGAAAGAGATCTGGCTATGTTTGCATCGCAAGTTTTTCTTGCAGCTCTAAATTTAAATTTGATATTTTACTACACTATCAACATGACCTAATGTGCCCATTTCATCCAACGATATTTTTCCGTATCCAACTAACTGGGATTCAAATTAATACGTTTTTCTAAAACCACGTTGCCAGTCTGCAATTTCCTGTACAGAGCGCGATTGGTGAGCGGTAACACTGTGTGTGTTTTATTTTTTTTTTTTTTTTTTTTTTGTCTTTATGCCTTGTCGACGTTGACGTCGAGGTCATAAGAAATGGGAAGAATTTGGGACAAGGAACAGAATTCAGCCTGGAGTGATTTGCGGAATCCATGAAAATCCGAAATCTGAATGGCCGGACGGGGATTGGAACCAGCAAGGCCAGAGCGCTACCACCTATCGTGGAGGGTGAGCGGTAACATTCTGGCCTCACAATCGAGAGGTCTTGGTTTCGAAGAAATAAAATAGTTTCCTTCATCACAGACACTTCCTATGATGTTTCATACCAAACTATTGAGTAAGTTAAATACCACTTAATTCAAACTAATAGTCCTGTAAATTTCAATCTTATTTGTCTCCCATCCGTTGTGGACCGGTAATACTATGGCAGTTTCCAGTCCTACGTTGAGTAATAAGTCTGTAGACATAATGAAGGTTAGTCATCCGACGTGTATTTCCCTAGACACAGAGACATATTCATGATAGGTATAATATTCAGACAAATGTTTTGCATAGCATTTACTGCAATAGTAAAGTTATCTGTAAATACCTTAGACCGAGGAATAAAATTGCGTCTCAGAAAAAAGATAATGTTTTCAGGGGTTCTTGAAGCGTTATAGTGGTATAATATCTATATCTATAAAACGAAAACCGGACATATTGGTAGTATAAAAACTCGGAAACTACGGGGCAGATTTCGATGGCGTTTTCACCGTTTTAAAGGTTAGAATCTTAATTCACTTGTCTGGCATGTCTTATGTTTCAACGTTAAATAATGTAGGAGCATTAAATGAAATTCTGAACGTATGGTGAGAAATTCCACAGGAGGAATTACTAGATGCCGCATACTCCGCAGTAAACACACAACACATTGTCTCTGACCATAGCCTTTAATTAAAGCAATAAGATAACTTATAGTAATAACTATTTTGCACACTAAACAAAACTTTAAGTATTCTTTCTTTTAATTCGATATATTCAATTTTTAAAAGCCATAGCTTAAAGTATTCTTTCCTTTAATTCGGGATATCAATTTTTAAACGATATAGATGGCCGTAAAAACAACAGAGATTTTCTTTAAGCACGATCTGGCCTTCAGCATTAGTCTTCTGTTTACGATAATATTATTCCGGATTCACTTTTGATATTTAAGTTAAAGGATCTGGCGTTTCGATCCACAAGTATATTCATTCACTTCGCAATTGAATCAAACGTGAGTTTTTAACATAATCTAGGGTTGTTCAGTAATGTAGTAATGAAATTTCTTAACCAAATTATCGAAGCTTGATATACATGAATCTTTTCGGACGAATGAAAATAGTATATGTGCAAATAAACTTCAGCCCACCAGTTTCTTGGTAGGCGGCGGGTGAATGTAAGTTTGCTTTAACTCCGAAAAAGTTTGCGCACATTTTATGAAACTTCGTACAAATGTTTTGCGGGAATAAAAATAGGGTACGGTTAAATCTACGCCAACTATACGGGGCAACGCCCGGAACTTCGCTAGTAGTGGTATAAATTTTGCAAGTCTTATGGCACATCTGTTACTAACTTTTGATGTTTTGTGTTTATCAAGATCAAATCAATCTATTCTAGAACTACTATTCCCATCCATTGTGATTAACTAAACATAGAATACTAGTGATTTAGATTTTTCATTCACTGTCATAGCGTATTTCTAAAGAACGAATTTTACTCCTAACTGAAGTTAATGGGATTAAGGTTGTGTGCCGATGAATCATATCAGTGGCGGCCTTAGCCATTGCGAGGCCCGGGGCGGCAGATCTTTGCGAGGCCCTTGTCCTTTGTGCAAATTATGTGAATCGAAAGTAGGTATATTTCTGATGATTGATGAGAAATGAAAAAGTTATAAATAAATAAATTTTAAAATATTATGTTAGAAGATTTATAAAAGTTAAGAAAACAAATACAATTTATTAATGATGGTAAATTAAGGTACATAAATGTCTTAAAAGATATACGCAGAGATTTAAAAGTAATGCTTTTGGCTTTTCATAAGACTAACATCTTTATTTAAAGCACCTGCTTCCTTTTGATAGCTAGTTTGCTTTTTGAACTATCCAACTCAAATTTTCTACCGGCATCACGATCATAAATCTAGTTTTGCACATGAAACTAACTCGGAAACAATTTACAAGTAGTTTCACACATTTGTCGATAACTGGCTCTTTACTTTAAGTACTTTTAATAACATAAGATTATCTAAAACTTAATGTCATTTAATATTTATTTACCTACTGAAAGATATATGCCTTACAAACAATTTTGCAATGCATACAGGTCGGACCATACTAGACCCATACCAGTCGTGGTGGTGTAATGGTTAGCGTTCTGGACTCGCATCCGGGAGGACAGTGGTTCGAATCCACATCCGGGCATCCAGATTTGGGTTTTCCATGGTTTCCCCAAATCACTCAGGTGAATGCAGGGGTGCTTCCTTCAAAAGGCCATGGCCGAATTCCTTCCCATTCCTTGCCCCCCCCCCCACAATCCTTTCCCGTCTTTAAAAACATCGGTGTTAACAGACGATAAGTAGTTAAAAAAAAAAAAAAAAAAAAACTAGACTGGTCCGTACAGTTACCGCAACGACCGACTGTTTTCTTCTTATTAGCGCTCACTCGATTGAAGTTAGTTCATACGACACAGCGTGTCGGAAGCCGACGCACCGACGTCATTAGTTTGGTTTACTTTTTAACGGTGTAGTCCGTGTCGGGCTGGTGAAGTGGAGAAGCATATGGAGGCAGTAAGGAAATTTTCTGTCCATTATGGCTAAATGCCGTTTTCGTGTTATCGATTACCTTAAGGAGTGTTGATTAAATACGTAAGGTGAAATAGAGAGGGGATCCATCGAAATCTCACCAAAAAGGGGGAGGGGGGATGACAGAAATCTCATATCATCTTTTTTATTCCTCAAGTAACAGCAGAGCTCTGGCCTTGCATTCGAGATGACGGTGGTTCGAATCCCTATCTAGGCATCCAGATTTTTCATGGTTTTCCCAAATCACTCTAGGCGAATGCCGGGATGCTCCCTGAAAAGGCCATGGCCGAATTCCTTGCCGTACCTTGTCCCCAGTCCTTTCCTGTCTGTAATGACCTCGACTTTGGCGAGGCGCAAAGCCATAAGCAAAAAACAAGTAGAGTTAAAAAAAGGGAGTCTCGAAAACCCATTACTAGGCACGAATCTCGCTTAAGGAAAATTCAAATCCAAATGTAAATACCATAGTCACCTGAAGATGGATCCACAGGGTTCGAAATGCATTGTGTAATTCAATAAAAGTTGTAGCCTATTCTAGTGACTGGATGCTGTTTCTCATTCTACCTTTGTTTGATTAATACAGTCACGTCAATACAGAGAATTATGGATAAAATTGAATTAAAAATATTGAATTAATCGAAAGTAATCAAAAACAGAAGAAACACGACAAGTGCGAAGTGACTGACATTTCATTGTGATTGTGTTCAGGAACGCGAGAATCTTTCAATCCAGTGTGCGAAAGATTTTTTATGATTGTTTGTGACGACTGCGTTTAAATGCCATTTTTTTACGTAAAAGAGCAACCAGTGAGTCAGTTAAATAAAGTATTTTATCGTACTTTACTGCTTTCGAAGATTATAAAGCACGCTTACGCAAAATAAATTATAATATTCTATAAAAGATTACGGTTGGCACCCCTAGCTCTGACCGTCGGTTCATTTTAAAAAAATTTGTGAACATAGACTCGGTGAAATGACCACGTGAAAACTCTAAAGGAGGCTGAAGACCGAGTAGAAACACGTCCGCCACACCGACGAGCTAGTGACAACTGACAAGTGTGAACACGAAAGGGGCGAGCCATCACTCGGCCGGCTGTCGGTACGGTAACGACCACTATCGGTCAAGTGTGGCCCGAAATTAAAGCTGCTAGCAAAATATGCGTAAGGTGACAAGATGGGAATGGCCCTAGCGCAAATTACAAACTCAATGAAAGTAACAAAACCGAGATTTCAAAGCGAGTTTTCTGAAGCGCGAGGAGCAAGATTTGAATAGTAATGAATTTCTCAATCATGTTTTACAGTAAAATTACAAAAAATATTATTCACTCATAAATTAATTCATTTTGATATCGTTAATCTCACTTCTATACGACTGTGACATTGAATATATCTAAATAAGAAATTTTCTTCAGGCATTTATTACTATTAATATATACGTTACTATGAATTAAGCAAATTTATTTGATTGTTAACGATAATAGCTAATCTTATATATATAAAAATAGACGTGTTTTTTCCTATATTTCACTTTTCAGCCACCACTACCTAGCACAGATCACTGATGTTTGTGGGTGGAAGTAGCATGGAGTTTCCTGTCGTGCACAACGTTGGCCGAATGCCGATAGCTGTGGGATGTGGGAGATATAATGATTAAAGTTGGTCAGTGCAGGGCGTTTTCATATTTCGACCAAAAATTCGTATCTCCGTATACTTCTCTTTCCTGCCACAACTACATAACATAGACCTTTGGTGTTTGTGTGTGGTAGTAGAATCGTCTTTCCTGTCGTGCACTATGGTTGTTAGATGTCGGTAGCTATGGGGTGTGGGAGATATGGGGGTTGAAAGTGGTCGACCTGTGGCAATTTCATACTTCTGCCAAAGACAAAAGTGTCATGGTGTATCACTTTTCAGCGAAAACTATAGATCACAGATAACTGGCGTTTGTGTGTAGTAGTAGCACAGAGTCACCTTTCGATCACAACAGCGGCCGAATTTCAGAAACTGTGGTACTGTGGTAGATATGGTGGTTGTAAGTGGCCGACCAAGGATATTTTCGTATTTCGACTGTCTCCGCATATGTCACTTTTCTGCCACAACTACATAGCATAGAGCATTGGTGTTTGTGTTTGGTAGTAGAATCGTATCTCATGTAGTGCACTATGGTTGTTAGATGTCGGTAGCTATGGGGGTGTGGGAGAAATGGGGGTTGAAAGTGGTCGACCTGTGGCAATTTCATACTTCTGCCAAAGACAAAAGTGTCATGGTGTATCACTTTTCAGCGAAAACTATAGATCACAGATAACTGGCGTTTGTGTGTAGTAGTAGCACAGAGTCACCTTTCGATCACAACAGCGGCCGAATTTCAGAAACTGTGGTACTGTGGTAGATATGGTGGTTGTAAGTGGCCGACCAAGGATATTTTCGTATTTCGACTGTCTCCGCATATGTCACTTTTCTGCCACAACTACATAGCATAGAGCATTGGTGTTTGTGTTTGGTAGTAGAATCGTATCTCATGTAGTGCACTATGGTTGTTAGATGTCGGTAGCTATGGGGGTGTGGGAGATATGGGGGTTGAAAGTGGTCGACCTGTGGCAATTTCATACTTCTGCCAAAGACAAAAGTGTCATGGTGTATCACTTTTCAGCGAAAACTATAGATCACAGATAACTGGCGTTTGTGTGTAGTA
>JARYHS010004170.1:0-27337 GCA_031002005.1 Vandiemenella viatica
CTTCAATAATCATATGAATTTTTGAGCAAGACTCATACCAACTATTTTCCACATTTCAGCAATTATGCCATCTTCCCCTGGGGCTCTGTTATTTTTAAGTCCATGGATTATTTGTTGGTTTTGTTCTAAAGTGGGAGGTTCCGAATCTGGATTTGGAGTGGATTTTTCAAAGCTAAGTTGTCCTTTAGGGTGTTCACAATTTAGAAGGTCTTTGAAGCAATTTGCTAGGAGCTTACAATTTTCCATATAATTTTTGTTTTTAGAGTCCCATCTGGACATTTGAAACAGAGGCTAGGTGCCTGATAATTTGATAACTCTTCTTTGAATGTTCTGTAGAAGTTCTTTGTGTTGTTTTTCTTATACTCTTGATCAATTTCTGCCAGTTTATTTCTGTCATAAATACATTTCTCTAATTTAATGGTTTTTGAAGTTTATTTCTGCCTATTGATGCCAATTTTGTATGGTTTCATTGGAATTTGAATTTCGCCAGGCTTTAATTCTAAGTTCTATAGGTTTGTCACAGCTTTTATTCCACCACCTACGTTTGTGTTTTTCGGGAGGTGAGCCGATGCTTTGAGCAGCTTTGAAGTGTGTGTCTTTAAGTTCTGGCCAATTGGTAGGATGTTGGCTGGATATATTGCCAAGAAAAGTTTCAGATTCTTGTTCCAAAAATTCAAGGTTGATTTGCACATTTTGTTGCATTCTGGGTTTGACTCTATTTGGTTCAAACTTTAATTGGAGACAAATGGTGATCAGAGTCAATTACTCCTTTTTTGACATTAACATTCATAATTTCTTTCTGGTTTTTCTTGGAGATGGCAACATGGTCTTCAAGTTTATAGATCATGTAGATTATATAAATAAAAAAGTAGCAAAAAAGGTAAATTTAATATACAAATTAAGAAAAATGTTATCTAAACCAGGTAAACAGCTATTGTTTAAAGCAATTGTACTGCCTCACATAAGATACTGCTCCACAGTATTAATCATGGCAAGCAAAAGAGACCGAGCAGGGCGGTGTAACGGTTAGCGTTCTCGCCTCGCATTCGGGAGGACGGCGGTTCGAATCCCCGTCCGGGCATCCAGATTTGGGTTTTCCATGGTTTCCCCAAATCACTCCAGGCAAATGCCGGGATGCTTCCTTCAAAAGGCCATGGCCGAATTCCTTCCCATTCCTTGCCCCCATCCTTGCCCCCCATCCTTTCCCGTCTCTAAAGACCTCGATGTTAAAAAGAGACGTAAAGCAGTTAAGCAAAAGAGAAATTATGAAATTGCAAAATAATTTTAATAAGGGAATGAGGGCTGTTCTAAATAAAGATGAACTGAAAATGTCAGTAATATGCTTAAGCACTTAGGATATTTACAAATTGAAAAGGAAATAATTAGAGATGTACTGATTTTTGAATATAGGTTGGAAAGTGGATTATTACCAAGATATATGACTGGATTAGTACAAAAGAATAATGATGTACATAATTATAAGACAAGGCAGGCAAATCATTTCCATTCGACTTATAATAAAAGTAGTAAAGCACAGAAAACTGTGTTGCACAAAAGTTTAAAAATACTTAACAAATTACCTGGTGAAATAAAAAGGACCAGAACTGTTGCAAGTTTTAGAGAAAAGCTTGGTAAATGGTTAGAGGAAAGAGATTGTAATATTTTCTCTTGAAGGAGTACATTGAAATTAACACTTTGTTTATATTTTTTTTTCTGTTTAATATGATGTATGAATTGTAATTGTGTATGTATATATATATATATATTAGCCATAGGCTATTTGAAAATAAATAAATAAATTTTGTTATATACACATGCTGGACACATGAGAGTGATGCAGTTTGTCAGTGTGACCTGTTTTAATTACGAATTCCGCAACATTGGATAGAATCTAAGTCTGATGAATGTTCTGATTCAATATTGGTGTGGGTAATTAAAACCTTCCGTTGGTAATTCAAAACCTGTTTTTTTTTATCTGTTTTGTGATTCTCCTTTGAACAATAAAATGTGTTAATAGGCAGAATCACTGGTGATGACGTCAGAAGAATTTATTTCCGCAAACATTTCACAGTGATGTAGGTATTGTCCCACCATTCCTTGGCATTAAAGAATGTTGATACGAGAAGATAATGCTACCTGGTGACCTACCGACAGGACTCTTGCAACCTATGAATAAAACAATTTAATATGTAAACTGAAAAGGTTAGAATGGCACTTCAAGATCCAAAACCAAAGAAGATGAAGAGTGCAGATATTCTGCTTGGACAGGACCACCAAAGAATATATGACAATAACAACAGCAGAATTCAGGCCAGCCACAAATTAACAGCTAATTCAAAGAAAATTGGAGGCTTCACCGGTGGCACAAAATGTCGGAAGAAAAGGGCAAATAAATTTGATCAGCGACAGGGAGACTCATATTTAGCCACTTTATTTGAAATTTTCATCATGAACAAGGGAAATAGTTCTGAAGATGGGAGATGGGGACACGGGTTGCTAAGGAAGAGACCACAAGACAGGAATTCTCATCACTACCATTAATCTGTGAAGTAAGTAGAAGTTCTTCAGTGGTTCATGAAAGCAGTCTACTAGACTCTGAAACTTGCTCTGCCAGACTCACAACAAAGGCATCAATATTTTTGAAGTATTCGAAGGTCCAACCAATCCTAACAGTGAGAACCCCAACCTGAGAATGAAGATTTTCACAATGTTATCAAACCTATCAGCTAATATTTAGGGTAAATTTGAAACTGAAGCAACTGTCATCGAAAATAAATTTTGAACTGCTGCTTTACGTCTCTTTTTAACATCGAGGTCTTTAGATAAATTTTGAAATTCAAGAAACAGTTATCCAGCACATATATGAAATTCAGCATCTAAGATCCAACATAAATTTAAAAATAACACAGAGGAGTGTGAGGTCCTCCTTATCTATTATTTAGACTGCAACAAGAAAGATTGATAGCCCGCTTTACTGGCACTTGGCCCTAATATGCCTTTTAACGGTAGTTGCTATCACCTCGCCGTTTGTATTAATATAAAGTAACTTTTATTACTAAACCCTCAATCATCTCTCAATTTGCGCAACAGATATTCTAATGCTATGTAAATGACTTTCGCCACACTTTTACTATAATTCACAATTTATTACACTCAAAAATTCACACAAGATACAATGCTTTCACTGAAACAATATTCTGTACATATTTGCATCACGCTAGCTGAAATCAGTTTCTCCACATGTTCACCCTATGCTAGCCAAAAACAGTCTCCCCCGCCATATTGGCTTGTTCCTTCCGCGACAACACAACCATACCGTACTGCCAACTCTCGCAACATGAAATTACTAAACTAACTTATAATTACCCCGTTCTACACAAACTACTATGCTGGAAGACCTATACTATAAATAAAATATAAATTTATTTACAATCAATTTATAATGTAATAATATAACTCGGTAATGACTGGTGAGTGAGGACCTCACACATGCCCCCACTTTGCCTTTAATTAGCACTTTTTTTGTAACCACAAAAGTTGATTATTTGGGGCAAAGTTCAACCCTTTCACCAGGCATTACGCCTTTGTAACAAAATTTACACATTTTCCATTACACCATGGTTCTTTACAATTTCTCACTCAATGTCTTTTGCTATAGTCCAGTAACAGAAGTTTATTAACATTTATAATATATTACATTGTAATTATATCTCCTCTCTCACCTTGTACAACTTTAAATCAGTCACATTTCGAAACCCAAACTTCCTTCCTGACTTCAGGTACACGAGAAAATAGGCATTCTTGTATGGCTTTCCCTCCACTCGAAATGGCCCATGGAACACATTAAAGAATTTTTTAATTTCCGCATTTATCTCACAAGACCTCTCTTGCGTCTTCACCAATACCAAATCGTTCAAATTGAATTCAAGAGGTTTACATTTTTTTTTTTTTTTTTTTTTGTAACAGTTTAACGTCCCTTTTTAACAACGTGGTCTTTAGAGACGGGAAAGGATGGGGGCAAGGAATGGGAAGGAATTCGGCCATGGCCTTTTGAAGGAAGCATCCCGGCATTCACCTGGAGTGATTTGGGGAAACCATGGAAAACCCAAATCTGGATGCCCGGACGGGGATTCGAACCGCCGTCCTCCCGAATGCGAGGCCAGAACGCTATCCGTTACACCACCACGCTCGGTGAGGTTTACATCTCTGGTTGTGTTTTCTCTTCCTTTCCTCTGCTTTCCTCTTCATTCTCTCCCTTACTTGCTTACAGATGTCTTCCTTAGATACACATTGACTTGCTGGAAAATTAATTACTTCTTTAATCAAATTCAGTTCTTCTTTATGATACATCAAAAAAATATGGGGTGTAACCAGTACTCTCACTTGATACACTGTTTATGACATCCTCGAAATCTGTTACATAGTCTACCCATGTAGTATGTTTGTTACTACAATAGGTTCGGATCAACCGACCAATTTCCCTCATGACTCGTTCGGCTGGGTTACTGGCGGGATGGTACGCTGATATTCTTACATGCTTCACTTTGTTCTTCTCCATACACTGAGCCCAACGTCTTGACGTAAATTGGCTACCGTTATCTGATAATATCTTCTTTGGATAGCCCACATTTTTAAAATAATCCTTTTCCATCCGGTCCACCAATATCTTCCCTGTAGCCTTTCTTATTGCATAGAATCGCACGAATTTCGAGAACACATCCAACATGACGTAGACATAAGTAAATCCACCCTTTGACTTTGGCAAAGGCCCATACAAATCAACGGCTACCAGCTCTAAAACATTCTCTGGCAATATACTCTGCATTAAACATTTAGTTGCTCCAGTCGAAACTTTAGTCCGTTGACATCGGTCGCAAGTCGCTATCCTCTTGGCCACCCTCCTCTTCATATTATCAAATAGCAAGACTTCCCTTAATTTTTTGGTGCATTTAGCTGCTCCATAATGCCCATAACTCAAATGTACATAATCTATTATGATCTCCACATATTTTTCCGGCCAACATATTTTCCAGTCACTCGACACCTCTTCCGTTCTGCGAAATAATATTCCGTCATGAATTTTATAGTACTTGGGCAGCTTCTTATTTCTAGGATCTCCTAAATTCTGCTTTATTAGCTTCAAGCACTCATCCTCATTTTGTTTACTCCTCATATCCTTGCAAATATCCTTAACTGTCTTTTAATGTAACACTCCCTTCATATAGAACATTCTAACCACTTTTCAAGCCAACAGCGTCATCCACATAGTTGGTTCCCATCAGAAGTCTTGATAACGCATCGGGAACTTGGTTTTCACTACCCTTTTTGTCACTATACTCTTCCTCATCTTCGTCACTTGTTCCAATGCTATCTTCTGTTGTAGTTTCATACATATCTTCCTCAAATTCTTTCGATACAAGCTCATCTGTCAACATCTCTTCTATTAAGTGTATTCTCTTACACTGCTACTACATTTCTCTTTGTTATCATGGATTCCCAGATCGATTTCAGCCAATTCTCGCACCCCTTCTTTTCGCCAATCATATTCACACATTCTTGCAATGTCCTGTGGCTCCCCTTCGTCTAAAAACTTGAAACATCCCCACCACCTCAATGGTTCCTTCTCGTCACACACCCCGACATCCAGTTCTTTCGATTTATCTTGATTTTGCCCCTGCTGTTGTAGTTTCTAATCTGCATATCACATTCGTTGACATTTCTCTGTAGGTCCTCAGTTCTCTGGTAGGTGTTGCTGTCATTCCTGTTATTTCTGTTGTTTTGATTCTTTGTTCCTATTTCGACTTCCTCCGCTACTGAGCGGACCGCCCCAGTTGCGGGCGCAGAGTTTCCCTCCATTCTATGGGAAACAAGCTGCCTTCCTCCATCTCTTCCTCCTGGTCGGCTACTGTTATGATATGACCCCTGATAGTCATGCCGCCCATCTTCATTTCCCTTCTTCCATCTCCAGAATTCCTGTTATACTGTTCCTCTCGGTGATATCCATTTCCTTGACCTCTGTCTCTGGTATAATCGTCCCGTGGATTCATCTGGTTCGACCCGTTATAACTTCGATAGTCATTCCTCTTATCCCCTCTCAGGCTTTGCTCATTCGCACTACTCCAGCGGTCCAATCTTTCAACTATTTCCAAAAAATCTTCTATACTATTCCATTGAACTACTACTAGCTTTTCTTGGACAAGCCCTAGGCAATTTTTGCAACAGAACTTCTATTTTTTCATCATCACCGACTTCTTGATCCAGGTAGCACAATTCTTTCATTACTGCTTCACAAAAATTCTTCATGCTACCCTCACGTCTACTATAATAGCGACAATTCCAAAAATCTCTCCTCACATTCCTTTGTTTTCTCTGTGACCAATACTTTTTTCAAAAATAATGTAAAAAATTCCTCGAAATTATTACATTCTTCAACACTGCCACAGCTCCATACAAAAGCATCCCCTCGTAGCATATTCTTTACATATCTTATCTTATCCAAGTCTGACCACTCACAAGGTAATCCATTCTTATAAGCTCGAGCAAATTCTACCGGATGCACTGCTTTTTTCCGGTTCAAATTTTACTTCCGGTAATTTAATCTGGTTTGTGATGATACCACCAATCCCCATAGCTGTCAAATTTCGCCGTTCTTCTTCCCCAAATTTCTTAATTAGATGTTTCACATCTTCCTTCACCTCTTCTTTGACTGATTTCATCTGGTCATCCACTTGGTTAAATGCTCCTTTCACTTCCTTATCCATAATCATAAATCTCTCTCCTAGCCGGTATATTTGTTTGGAGTTTGTTTTCAGCTTTCTCTTTTAATTCTTCAATCCCTTTTGCACAGTCCTTTTGGTTTTCATAAATTATCTTATTTTCATCCCGCATGGCTATATGCTCTTCTTGTATTTCTTTCCTATTTTTCTTCACTGCTTCTTCCACCTTTTGTTGCACCAGACACACTACATTCTGCTTGGTAGCCTCTTCATGCTTCCCTACATAATCATACACCATTGACATTTCTTTCTCTATTTTGTGTTGATATCTTCTTTTAATACTTGTCTTACACTCTCTATCTTCCTGTCACATTTTTCTTCCGACTGTTCAATACATCTATCCAATTTCAACAACATATCCTGCCTTAAAATCTGCACTTCTTCTTTAATTTTTTTGGTCAAATTATTACAAGTCTCGGTAATTTTTCTTTCCATTTTTTCTGCGATTTGTTTTGATTCTTCTCTCATATTCTCAGCTGTTTGTTTTGACTCTTCTCTCATTTTTCCAATAAACAATTAGCATCGACATCTCGCCGCATTTCTGTTTTTGAGCATCAATTTGTTTATTACCCGTCTTTTTTTCTTGAATATTAATTTGATTAACCGGTATTGGTGTTGACATCGCACTAATCATGAAACTCTTTGACTCGACTTCACAAACATCACTATCTTTAACATCTACATCAATACTATCTTTGGTTGAATACATAACTCCGCTTCCCCCCATGCCGTCACAGACACTAACGCAGCTAGCTTCAGTTGAATTAAACTCGCTGGTCAAGTTAACTCCTCTTCCCTCCCTTTCAGCTGAATGCTCGACCATGGAGGAAGGAATATATGGAGACGAGATAACGCGAAAATCCGTGAAACCTCGTGAAAAAAACTGTGCCTGCGTGGCGGACATCGTAGGAGTACCAAAACATTGGACTGCTTGCACTGTGTCAGCTGCTGAGAATATTTCATTTTATAATATTCTAAAGTTTTTTATAATGCCAAGTTGTGATGCATATGGTTGCACAAACAGACGAGATAGGAAAAAACCTGGAATAGCGTTTCATAAGTAAGTCACATTGTAATTATCGTTCTTGAAGTATTTGGCAGGCAACCGCAACATTAGTTCCATTCGCTATAAATTTATTCATTGCTCTCAATAGGATCATATTATTCTCAAATTTTTGTTGGTGTAGTGTAGACAATTAGCATATGTTACTATTTTGCACCTGAAAAGCTAGCCTTATTGTAGACAAATGTTGGAAATTTAATTTAAACGGGTCATGTTTACATCGCGACACAGTGAATAAGGTATTCTGCATGCATTACTCACGTTTAAGTTTACGCTGAAATTGCACGATGAAATTAATCGTGATGATTTGTGCTATGTGAACTACTAAACGTGATGAAATAAACTTTGTTGGCGGAAATGTAGTTCGCGATGCATTTCTTGTGTTTAGATGTGTCTACATAGTTTGGTTTTGTAGCGGCAACGTTAATGGAAATGTAGGCAGGTTGAAATGCGGTGTATACGAGAAGAGAACAAACAATTTATTTATTATTAGCTGTTAGCTTCTGAGTTTTGAATGTACTGATTTTTCTAGCAAAATTATATAGGCCACTACCAGTACAATATCTTCTAAGCAAGCTCAGAAACTATGAGGTTTTATGAAGTATTAATTTTTTTTAAAGCTCTAAACATTGACTTATGCTTTTTTTTTAAATTTCAGATATGACTTGTTTCTGTTTGTAAATATGTCTACAAGTATATTTCTAGATTTTGAAATCTTCCTTGTCAATTACTGAAACAGAATGTGAAAATATAACCTATCTGAACATCAACTAAAATTTAAGGACTGTAAAATTAAACAGTTTGTTATTCAAATGAAAAAGAATTACCTGCTCATTAAGTTACGTCCGAATTCATCATCAAATATGGAGACTGCGTTAGTTTTTTTCTGGTCCAGGCCGCATTTCAACCTAACCACGTAAATTTTAAGGTACAATATCTCGAGAACTAAGCGAGATATCAAAAAATTTTATTCTTTACTTTCAGTTTCCCTCATCGAGTTACATAAGAATTCGTCATCAAATTGCGGCTCCACGGTTATCGTTGAATCCGCTCATAACCTAACAACCTCACTTTTGAGACAGTATATCTCGCGAACTAAGCGAGATATCGAAAAATTTTATTCTTTATTTTCGATTTGTATCGTCGTGTTACATAAGAATCTATCACCAAATTTGACTTTGGGGACACGTTTCTTCTGAATTTCAACCAGAAACTCCACTCTTTTGAGACAGTATATCTCGAGAACTAAGCACGATATCAAAAAATTTTATTCTTCATTTTTGATGTGTCTCGTCGAGTTACGTAATAATCCATCATCAAATTGAGGTGCCACGGTTGTCTTATGATTCCCTTGAGGTTTTTGTGCATATTTCCATGTTTCTCTGGTCAAGCAAGATGGCGGCCTCCCCTCCCCACTTGTCTCCACCCGGTTTCACTCCAGTATGTGGCGAAGGTCCCTTGCGTCGTCTCCATATATTCCTTCCTCCATGTGCTCGACAAACCCTGAATCTTCATTGTTACAAACAATACTACCATTATCCCCATCTTTAGAATTTAATCTATCACTGCAATCCGAGGATTTACCCTTAATTACTTCCATTTTACTTATTCCCAGCCAAATAAAATAATATTACTACTGAAATATCCCGTTAATTCACACGCAAAACACAAACATAAAATCACTTCCAAAATTTTCACAACGCCGCTTTCCGACGCAGAAATACTCGTTAATGGGTACAGAAACCCATTTTGAACACAGACAAGCTTTTATGAATTACTTACTTTACACAGAAATGGCCACAGCGCTGCAAACATAAATTTTACAACACACAAAAAAAATATGCATCAACATAACATTACAAATCACAATGGCTTTTATACATGCATTTATCTTTCAGTTACCAAATTAAATAAAACCCTTCCCACTATTGCTTAAAAAAATTCTTTATTTGCTTAACTAAGGTCTTCTCAGCATTTAAATATAATTTGGTCAATTTTTTTTTTTTTTTTTTTTTTTTAATTTCCACAATTATTCTTATGACAAATTTACAGATGTAATTCTTCCGAAATTAACAAAAGTTTACTTCTGATTTTCATTCGTTTTCAAACTGTTGCATTTAACTGTTCGTTCTTTAAAGGAACTTAATCACTTTTTATAAATTCATTACCGGTGTTTTATTTTAAGGAAGTTATTGTATCAAATTCTGCTTGCTGCCACTCTTTCGGAAAATTATATTGAATTTCTGTACTTGCCAATGCTGCGATGATCTTCTCGTCTGCTAACCTCTGCTCCAAAAACTGCTGGCTCCCGTCGAAGAATATCCAAAGTCGTTCTTGAATAAATGCAATATATTGCGCTTGCAATATACTTATCCTGGCAGATTCGTCGCCACTATGCGAGGTCCTCCTTATCCATTATTTAGACTACGACAAGAAAGATTGATAGTCCGCTTTACTGGCACTTGGCCCTGATATGCCTTTTTACGGTAGTTGCTATCACCTCGCCGTTTGTATTAATATAGAGTAACTTTTATTACTAAACCCTTAATCATCTCTCAATTTGCGCAACGGATATTCTAATACTATGTAAATGACTTTCGCCAAACTTTTACTATAATTCACAATTTATTACACTCAAAAATTCACACAAGATACAATGCTTTCACTGAAACAATATTCTGTACATATTTGCATTACGCTAGCCGAAATCAGTTTCTCCACATGTTCACCCTATGCTAGCCAAAAACAGTCTCTCTCGCCATATTGGCTTGTTCCTTCCGCGACAACACAACCATACCGTATTGCCAACTCTCGCAACATGAAATTACTAAACTAACTTATAATTACCCCGTTCTACACAAACTACTACTATACTGGAAGACCTATACTATAAATAAAATATAAATTTATTTACAATCAATTTATAATGTAATAATATAACTCAGTAATGACTGGTGAGTGGGGACCTCACAATATACATAATAGAATTCCGTTATTAGAGATTGTTCTTTTAAAACTTTTCTCATAAAAATTTTAGTCACTTCATTAGGTACCGTAGTAAATAGCAACTGTTATTAGACATTATTGCAAGGCACGTCTGCCACACGATGATATGGATGTTAGACTAATGATTATAATGTGTAAATAATATAGAGAATCGAGCGGAATCAGCCACATAAAATAGGGCTCAATTGATCATCCACTTCCGGTTTAGTTTTACCAGAAAGATGGGGAGGCTTTATGATCGAAGGTTTACGCACCTCTCAAGCTTAGGAGAGGCAATCAGCTTTAGAAAATTAAACAACAGGGGAAGATTAAACAGTTTTCATAAATTCACTTGAATGGTATACATGGATAATCATGAAAATACGGTATGAAAATAACTCAGAATCAATTCAGGAATTTATTAATGAAATTCTAGCTACTTGGAGTATCTTTCCCATCCAGGTAATTGAATGCATTTAGCCAGTACCTGTTAATCATCCATATGCTCTACTATTATGGCTTAAAATATACCAATTAATTACAATAATGATACAAATACTATATATTTGTTGTTACATAATTATGTTACGGTGTAACAGCGTTGTATATCTCTTATATCGGGTACAGGTCAAGTGGTGGATCACGTTCAACGAGCCGCAGGTGTTTACGGGCGGGTACGCCAGCTACGGTAACAGGCCGCCCTCGCAGAACGCCACTGGCATCGGAGACTACCTGGCAGCCCACACCGTGCTGAGAGCTCACGGCATGGTCTACCGACTCTACGACGAGCAGTATCGCGGCCAACAGGGAGGTACTATTACTATCACAGGCTCACTGTTTACAGCCTATTAATCTCAAACTCTCGGCTATTTAAAGAATCACCACACCACCCGACTATTATGCTTCTCAGGCCACCACCTCTGCTCCGATATCCCTAATCCCCTCTTTGGAATCTTACATCCTCGAGAAATTTTGACCAGAAGGTGTGTTTATCAGTATAGTTCCCCAAAAAATGGAAGACAGAGATTGACAACGAAATGTGGCATCTACTTCACGCCCTCCTTCGGTGGAAGGCCGACAACGTTTTATACATATTGTAATCGAAATGGCCTTTCTTTGTTGACAGGTGTAGATATCCTTACAGTTAATAATGAATTTTGGGCGCCTTATATAATTAATTAACATGATAATAGAAAAGGACTAACTTTCTCAATTATGTATAAAATATTTACGTAATACCAAGTTCTATCGTTACAAATATTATTTCATGTATAATTACTGTCATCACAATGTATGATATTTAAACAAAAGGATAAATACATCATGATGAATATGGCACATGCAAATCATCATTGTAACGGGCCTTTTTATTATATTTAAGCCCGTTGTTTATGCGTCAGGATGGCTAAGTTATGCTGGTTGTTGTGAGCGTTTACCAGACACTTATTTGGTGATGAATGTGGCTGCTCCTCCCGTCGCTGGTACTCCGGTCTCGGCTTTGGCTAGCTTAACAGTCGATTTACTTTGAGCTTAATATCTCGGGCTTGACTTCAAGGAAAGAGGCTAAGTGAATAGACAGTTTTATTCTCTCGTAGGCAGACTGTTACAATTATCCAACTGCCACGAGCAAGGTTCCAAGCACTTTGCCAATATGAAAGAGTGGTGGACTTACAATGGTTTCGGCTGGCTAGCGAGGGCGCGGCTGGTCCCCGATTCTTGCTCGGTCTTCAGTGCAGCATAGTGACTGCGTGGTTACTAACACTTGACCTCGAGCCCGGTGGGCCCGTGCTTATATGTCACCAGTTGCGTAGGCTGTCCCCGTTCTACGGGCAATAATCTGACAGCTAACATGTTCTGGAAACTTCTCCACGAGCCTGGCATCCATAGCTTTGCTCGTCAACCTCGATTTCCAGCTGACGTTCTTTCGACATATACCGCCGGGGGTTCCCTTTTGCCTCGCTGCCGGCGAATGTCGCCGCTAGTTCATTATCATTATTTATATTTTATTATTTCCAAAAATACTCTGCAATTATTAAAACGACCTGTTACATCATATAGAAACCATGGAATAAGCACATTGTCACACTCATTAAAGTTCTGAGGAGCGTTTCTATTCCGTTTGCCTTGAGAAACTTGGAAAGTCGTTCCATCTGGAAAGTCGTTCCATCTGGAAAGTCGTTCCATCCGGTGCGGTTGTTGTGGAAGTATCCTCAGGCCGCCCTTGATTGGGATAGCTAGAATATCATCTAGTGTGTGGGCGTGGAGCTTTGTCATTAGCTCCATGTATCCGCCGTCATACTGCGCCGTAAGTCCCTCTTCCGGTTCCCCCCCTCCAGTGGCTGCACCTCTTCCCCTGCTGTGCCCTCAGCGCCATCTTCTTCTTCTGCCGCGTCTGCTTGCAGTAGATCTTCACGTGGGTATGGCATGGCGAGAAGGTCAATATATTCTTTCATGTTGAAGTCGTTGGCCCACAGTGTCGGGAACACCAGCGCTTCAGGCCATTCTTCTGGCCATCTCGGGTGGTCCTTGATGATCCGCTGTCCAGCAAGGTAGCTACATTCCTTCCTCGTCAGGCACACGTTGAGGTTCTTGTAAGTGGCTTGTAGATCATACACAAAATTGTTGTTTCCGTCGAGGTGTAGAAGTACAGCCAGCGTCCACCTCGCCTGGTTGTTGGGAGTCAGTCGACTCTTCCATAGTTGGCGGTTCTCCTCGTTAAACGCTGCAACGAAATCTGTGGCCTTCAAAGTTGTTGTTATCCGTGTCGGCCCCTCCTGGGAGCGTGCTTCCAAACTCAGATGAATGTTTTTAAACTCATGAGGCATTGCTTTTTCATAGATGTGTCCACAACGGGAGCTAACTCGTAAGTGTCGGGGCGGCGACCTCACCTCACACCTCACCTGATATGTAGAAAATACCCCCTTGTCCCTTTTATTTAAGTGTAGGCCATTCCTAGCGAAACGCCACCTACCAATGGTATCCAATAAATAATAATAGAACGTAATATCGTTAATTTTATATGACATTTTAGTTTTTCCCGGCGTATTGTTGAAATAAATGACTCTCGGGTTTTCTGCCGGTTAATATATTTATTTGGATCTTTTAACGACGTTTCGGCAACTGCCATCGTTGCCTTCATCAGGTTAAATAACACTTGCAAGGACAAGATACGACTGACACTCGCGAGCCAGCAGCAAGAGAGCTATTTTCTGCTGGATCTTTTTCCTAGCAGTTTTGAGGAAGGGTGTTGTCCTAGGACATTTCCTTCAAACGTTATGATGATTACGTCGCATTACTGTAGGTTTGTCTTATCTTTTAGCTCCTTTCTTCTTTCATTGATGTAGTATGGAGAGAGATCGTCTGTGCCTGTCGAATGTGATGTTATATTCGCCAAGACTAGCGATCAGTGGGTTTGCTGATTTTGATGCTGCTCTGTAGAAGTTTGTAGTGAGAGCTTTAATTCTGTCCTTTAACAGCGGTATGCCTGCTGCTTGATGCAGGTCCTTAGTTGGAAATCTTACAGGCAGGTGTAGAGCTCTACGTAATGCCCGGTTTTGCATGACTTGCAGTTTGCCTAGCGCGGTTTTGGACGCGTACCCCCACACTGGGCACGCGTACCCCATTACCGGGCGCACCAAGCTGCAGTATACGCCAACGCCGATTCTTGGATGGAGCGTGCTGTCCCTGTTTAGTACAGGGTACAGCTCCTGTAGTCGAGCAGCCACTCGTCGTCGTAGATCCTGAATATGAGGATTCCATGTTAGTCTGGCATCCAGGGTCACGCCCAGGTATTTGACCGTTCGTGCCCATTCTATTGTTTCCCCGTTGAGTGTGAGTTTTGGGGTTTGCTGCTGTTGAGGTCGACGTTTCCCCAAGCGCCTTGTCAACATTATAGCTTGTGTCTTGGCCGTGTTCAGGGAGATTCGCCATCTCCTCGCCCAGGCTAATGTCTGTTGCAAAACTTCTTGCAAGCGTCGAATTGCAACGGCCTTGTTCCTGTGGGCTATGAAGAAAGCGGTGTCATCCGCGTACAATGCTGTTCTGACTGTAGCTGGGGCCGGGATGTCCGCGGTGTACAAATTATACAACACGGGTCCCAGCACTGACCCTTGAGGCACTCCGGCATTGATGGGGCGTCTTGAGGAGAGTTCTTCTCCTACTCGCACTTTGAATGATCTCCCGCACAAGTAGCTTCTGATAAGCTTCACCAACGGGCCGGGGATTCCCTGTTGGTACAGCTTGTACAAGAGGCCATGGTGCCAGACGGCGTCAAACGCTCGCGCCACATCCAGGAGTACGAGCGGGCAGTAGGCTTTGAAATTATAGGCGGTGGTGGCTCTTTCGATAATCCGCATAATTTGTTGCGTGGCCGAGTGTCCTTGCTGGAAGCCAAATTGGAAGTCTGGAATCAAGCCTTCACTCTTGATGTGTGAGTTCAGCCTTTTCAAGAGGAGTCGTTCGAAAACTTTACTCAGGCCCGGTAACAGGCTGATTGGCCTGTAGTGCTGGGGGAACATGCTGTCTTTGCCAGGCTTCTGAACTGCGATGACTACCGCTTCTTTCCAGCATCTGGGAAATTTCTGTGTCTGGAGAATTGTATTGAACACCTTCACCAGGAAAGATATTGCTTCAGGCGGCAGGTTTTTCAGGATGACGTTTCCCAGTTGATCTTTCCCCGGAGCTTTGCGTGGGTGCAGCTGGGTGATGGTGCGTTTTATTTCTTCATCAGTTATGCTTTCAATTTGGTATTCGTCCTCAGCTGCAAGGAAGCGTGTGAGGCGTCGGTGTACGTCGGCAGAGTGGTCTTCGTCTTCATCGTCAGCTGGCCTGAACTGCCTTTCAAAATGGTCGGCCAGTGCATTAGCTTTATCAATGTCAGTGAAGACAAGGCCTCTTTCACCGTGTAGTGCAGGTATACGTGCACGTCGCTTGGTGAACCTTCGTGTGGCGTGCCAGAGACTTCCGTCCTGAGTATTTAGGGTGGTAAGCCTCGCTGACTACTCCCTGTTTCGGTGTTCTGTGAGGGCGGCCTTAAGCTCCCGTTGCAGTCGGTTGAGGAGACGCCTGGTTTGGGGGCTGCCGGGTCAGCTTCCATTCCTTGGAGACTCGGTTTTTGTGTCTTATTTGCGCAACAAAATGCGGAGGCAGTTGCCAGGATTGCAGCTTGGGTCCAGGTGGAGGTGTGGAATTTTTGGCTGCCTGCAGAACAGCGGCGGAGAAGTTCTTTAGTTCGGTGTCTAGATTTGCAGCGTTCAGGTGTTGCGGAATTGATGCTTTCACGACCTCGCGAAAGCTGGCCCAGTCAGTCTTGCTGTAATTGAAAGAGTTGGTAGGTTGATGTTGCCATGTACCTATGTCAATGTGTATCATTACTGGTGAGTGGTCGGACGACATTCTGTTAATAGTACTGGCAGCCACAAAGCCAGTGGTGCCTCTTGTAATGGCGACGTCCAAGACATCTGCGCGTCTGCCGTTCCAGGGATGATGAGTTGGTTCTTCAGGCCCCCAGACTTGGAAGTTATGTCTTTGGGAAAGACGGAAGAGCTGGCGTCCAGCATTATTTCTTATTCTGGATTTCCATTCAGGGTGCTTTGAATTTAGATCTCCACCAATTAGTATCTTTCCCCTGATGGAAAGTAGGTTGGTAAAGTCATCTTCTTCAAGCCGTTGTCTAGGTGGTCTGTAGGCGGCTATGACAGTAACTGGACCGACTGTAGTGCCTATTTCGACTGCGCAGGCTTCGAGTTGTTGCATAGGTGGCAGGTGAATTTCGTGGTGGGGAATGCCACGTTTGATGACTATGGCGACACCTCCTCCTGCGGTTGTTCTGTCTTTGCGATAGTAGTTGTAGTTAGCTATCGGGATTCTCAATCCTGGCTTTAGATGAGTCTCGGCAATGAGGCATATGTCTATGTTTTCATCACGTAGAAATTGCCGAAACTCGTTGATTTGTTGATAAATCCCGCAGGCGTTCCAAACGCACAGTGTTAAATTTTCAATTTGCGTCCTGTTCATGGTTGGTTTGGGTGTCCATGGTTTGTTCAGCCCTACGGGCCGGCGTGACTGCAGCTTTGATGTCCGCTGCGAGCTGGTCAAATTTAAGTAGAAGGGATGTTAGCATATTGAGTAAGGTGCCAACGAGGTCCAGAAGTCTGTCCATGTTGCCTCCGTTGGTTGTAGTCTCTGGGCGTTGACATGGCTGTCTGCAGTATTGGTGTGGCTGTAGAGAGTTTGCTTGCTGCACTGCTTCTGAGGGTGAAGTGGATGCCTGCGAATTCTGTGTGGTACCATTAAGAGCCTCTGAGTAAGAGGTTGGAGAGTTGTTTCTTGGTGGCTGTGGAGTTGCGTTTTTCTTCCTGGGGCCCGAAGAATTATCTTCCTGGAGCAATCTCTTGGTTGGTCTCTGGAGGGGTCTATTGGTATCCGAGGTAGGAGCCTTTTTTCCTTGCCTTGGTTGGTTTTGGTTTCCAGTTGGCATCTGGCGTTTCTGGATCTGCGCAGAGGGACCTGGAGTTTCCTCAGGCTTCTGCTCTTCTCCGGAGTTTAGATTCTTTTGCGCTTCGCGCTTTTTCTTGGCATTAGCTGCCTGCTCTGTAGCAATGCCACGCTGTCTTTCGCGAGCTCGTTTAAATGCAGTACATCCCTTGTAGCTCGCGACGTGCAAGCCGCCGCAGTTTGCGCATTTGGGGTTGCTGTCGCCTTTTTTCAAAGAGCAGTCGTTGGACAGGTGTGGGCCAGCACACTTAACACACACAGATGGCATGTTGCAGTGTCTTGCAACATGGCCCAGGGCCTGGCAATTATAACATTGCGTGGGACCATTAGATGACCTGAGTTTTTCGACCGTAATTCTCAGAGACATTAATGACTCTAGTTGGAAAATATTCCTGTTCTGTGGCCGGTCTGGCAGGACGACCAAGAACAGTGGCATGAGGTCCGATCTTCCGGGTCTTTTCAGCTGCGCTACTGTGCGGATGTCGAAGCCCTGTTCTTCCAACTCTTCTTTGATGTCCACAGTGGGCATGTTAGTCGGCAGACCTCGTAGGACTGCTTTGAGTTGCTTCTCCGCAGCAGTGGGGAAAGTGTAGTATGACATGCCTTTCCTCTGTAGCATAGCTGTGACTTTAAGGTAATCCTCTGTGCAATTGAGCGTTAGCTTAACTTTATCTCCACCTGCTGATTTAGCTTGAAATGGTTGGGCTTGGAGGGCCCCTTTTACCATTTGATAGAGCTCTTTGTATGAGTTTTTAAACTGTACTACTATTGGTGGTAACTGTTGCTTGGGTTGATTGGGCTGCTGCTGCTGTTGCTGTTGTTGCTGCTGCTGATGTGTTTGGCTCTGGTCCATTTCTTCACTCAGCGGGCCATATGGGTTAGATATTTCCATCTGCAGGTCGCGCTGTGTGTCTTTGTTTGAGGGGCGGACAGTCTTCCTGGCTGTCTGGAACTCTGTCGAAGCCGGAGGCTGGACAACCGTTGCAGTTGTATGAATAGCTTCTTTGAGTTGAGCTGTCTTTGCTGTTGTGACTGTACGAGGTAGTGGGTTCTTTTCTGGCTTCTTGCCTTGCTTGATCTTCTTAGCTTGCAGTGGGCCGGGTTTCTTCTTCTCCATTTGTCTCTTCATCTTTGCGACTATGGAGACAGATGGACTTGGTTCAGTGTTGCCTCTCTTCTTGAGTCTATTATGAATCATGCGGTCGATTTCAGGGTTTACACCCATCACGTTCTGTATCAGGACTGGCACTTGGGTTGCCGGAGCTGTAGCAGTGGCAGCGCTGGAGCACTCTGCTTCTCTACCATGTTGACTATTAGTGACGTTTCGGACTTCTGTAGCTGGCAGAAACTTCATGTAGGAATGCTGGCCGCCTAGTAGCTGCACGACGATGTTGTCCGAAGACTCGCCGTCAGTGCTGGTTCCTGTAGCATCCATGATGTCTTCGGAGAGACCTCAGGAGTGCCGTTTGGACGGTTGTTGTCACCGTTAGGTTACCCCGTCCAAACCGGCCCTAAGATCTGGTGCTCGCGGAGTGCTGCGCAAAGCGCAGGCCCTGGTAGATGTCTGCTTACGGACGATCGGCGTGAACAGCCCCAGCGGACGGACCACCGACAGTGAAGCGCGCTCCCAACAGCAGGCCACGAGGTTGCAGGCATACGCCGGCAAAACAAGGAAAAACAATAGGAAGTTCTGAGGAGGTACCTCGTGGAACGACAAGGAAACTCCCCAGCGGAACAACAAGGAATTTGACGTTAACGAGAACAAGGAAATATGCGAACAAGGAAGTATTCCGAAGGAACGCACGGTTCAGAATGGACTGCGAGCCAGTCCTGGCTCCTATTTATAACCTGTTGTCAAGGGAAGCTTCACGCTGCTCTTTGATTGGTCGGCGGTGCACACGGCCATAGACGGGGTCAAACCGGTTTGGTTGCATCTCTGCATCTCGTGGCTGCATCCCGTAGCTCAGCAACTGGATGGCATTTAGTAGATCCATGGCAGTATCTTGAGTGGTCACCCATCCAAGTAAAAACCACGCATAACGTTGCCTTAACAGTTGGCATATGCGGTCACCCATCCAAGTGCTCTCCACACTCAACGTTGCTTAACCGGCGGCATTACACGGGGGCTCTGGAACTGACCAATCACGAACGACTTATCGCCCATTGGTCGACGTGTCATGACGGCGTCTGCTCGGAAGATTGTGTCTAACACATTGCTGTTTTAGGTCTTTTACGACTGGCTCCCAAGCCTCGCTCAGGAACAGACTACCATCTCTGTTAATGCTGTTGTCACTTAATCGAATCTCTAGCGCTTCTCTGATCACTGAGTCCCAGAAATACGATATCTTAGCCAGAACTTCAGTGTTGTCGAAGTTGATGCTGTGAAAATTTTCTATAGCATGCTCTGCTAATGCGGACTTGTCCAGTTGTAGTAACCGCAGATATCTTTGGTGCTCATTGCGGCGTTCCTCGATAGTTCTTATAGTTTGTCCGATGTATACTTTGCCGCATTCACAAGGGATCGAATAAACTCCCGGTACCCAAGGTCGTCTTTCACCGTGCGTAACATATCACGTATCTTCATAGGTGGACTGAAGATACTCCTTACGCCATATCGTGCTAAGATTCTTCCGATTTTTCCAGAAGTATTCCCGGCATAAGGCAACACAGCGACGGTTTTTGGAGACTCTTGTTCAGGTGTTAGTTTCGGTTTCTGGGGGAGAAAGGCTTGTTTAATATGTTCTTCAGAATAACCATTCTGTCTGAAAACTTGCCGTAGGTGCCTTAGTTCTTCACGTAGGCTATCACTGTCCGAAATGGCTCGCGCACGGTGGACCAGTGTTGTCAAAACAGTTTTCCGCTGAGCTGGGTGATGAAAACTGGTAGCCACCAAATACAGATCTGTGTGCGTGGGTTTCCTGTAAACGCTATGCGCCAAAGTACCATCTGGTTTACGTTTAATTAGTACGTCCAGGAATGGCAGCATGCCATCTTTCTCAATCTCCATGGTAAAACATATGTTAGGATGGATTGAGTTCAGGTGTTGCAAGAATTCTTCGAGCGCTGCAAAGCCGTGTTACCAAATTATAAATGTGTCATCCACGTATCGAAAGAAGCATTTTGGTTTTAATGGAGCAGTGTCCAGAGCCCTTTGCTCAAAATCCTCCATATATAACCTCGTGCAGCCAGGCCGCCGAGGTTATATGGCCTACCAAAAGTCCACAAGGAGAACGTGCCATTACGACCTATCGTCAGTGCAATCGGTGCTCCAACATATCAATTGGCGAAATATCTCACACGCCTATTGAGTCCACAGGTAGGTCATTGCATACATCATGTTTCGAATTCTGCCCAGTTCATACAGATGATCCAGGGTCTAACCGTGTCTGATTCAGACCTCATGGTGAGCTTTGATGTCGTGTCTCTGTTCACACGAGTGCCTGTCAAGGAGACTTTAGAACTAATACGACGACATTTTGACCAAGGAATTGTAGACCTATTCCAACATGTGCTCACTTCTACATATTTCATGTACGGTGGACGATACTATGAGCAAACTGATGGTGTGGCTATGGGCTCGCCAATTTCTCCTGTTGTAGCTGATTTATATATGGAGGATTTTGAGCAAAGGGCTGTGGACACTGCTCCATTAAAACCAAAATGCTTCTTTCGATACGTGGATGACACATTTATAATTTGGTAACACGGCTTTGCAGCGCTCGAAGAATTCTTGCAACACCTGAACTCAATCCATCCTAACATATGTTTTACCATGGAGATTGAGAAAGATGGCATGCTGCCATTCCTGGACGTACTAATTAAACGTAAACCAGATGGTACTTTGGCGCATAGCGTTTACAGGAAACCCACGCACACAGATCTGTATTTGGTGGCTACCAGTTTTCATCACCCAGCTCAGCGGAAAACTGTTTTGACAACACTGGTCCACCGTGCGCGAGCCATTTCGGACAGTGATAGCCTACGTGAAGAACTAAGGCACCTACGGCAAGTTTTCAGACAGAATGGTTATTCTGAAGAACATATTAAACAAGCCTTTCTCCCCCAGAAACCGAAACTAACACCTGAACAAGAGTCTCCAAAAACCGTCGCTGTGTTGCCTTATGCCGGGAATACTTCTGGAAAAATCGGAAGAATCTTAGCACGATATGGCGTAAGGAGTATCTTCAGTCCACCTATGAAGATACGTGATATGTTACGCACGGTGAAAGACGACCTTGGGCTTCGAGTTCCGGGAGTTTATTCGATCCCTTGTGAATGCGGCAAAGTATATATCGGACAAAGTATAAGAACTATCGAGGAACGCCGCAATGAGCACCAAAGATATCTGCGGTTACTACAACTGGACAAGTCCGCATTAGCAGAGCATGCTATAGAAAATTTTCACAGCATCAACTTCGACAACACTGAAGTTCTGGCTAAGATATCGTATTTCTGGGACTCAGTGATCAGAGAAGCGCTAGAGATTCGATTAAGTGACAACAGCATTAACAGAGATGAAAAAAAAAAAAAAAAAAAGGCTCGCGAGTGTCAGTCGTATCTTGTCCTTGCAAGTGTTATTTAACCTGATGAAGGCAACGATGGCAGTTGCCGAAACGTCGTTAAAAGATCCAAATAAATATATTAACCGGCAGAAAACCCGAGAGTCATTTATTTCATCGTTAATTTTGTACAAAGATTACAGATCATGTGAAACAGGAGAACCAACAAATCACTACTTGACTAGAACTTTCGGACAACACTAATGCTATTTGTCCGTTAAGGTAGAAAATTCAGCAGTACTAAAATTCATCACATATCTCGTTGCATGTGGTTTTGTAACACTTTCATTGTCGTTTGCGTAACGTATTTCTCCAATTGTCATAGTAAACGTAATGATGAATATTTTCTCGATATATATAAGTTTATACAACATAGATATTTAGCTTGTCTGGAATGTAATGAACTTGTGTCCAGGCCATCCGTGAAATTTTTTACGTTTTGCACTTAAAGTTTTCCCACGTATATACTTCTCATGTTATTTGGGTGAACATATTTGATTTCCTAGTCTGACATATTTAGATAGGGTTGCCAAACATACTTTAAAATAAAGTATCATACTTTCTTCTTCGATCGTTCTGCCCAACTCAGGAGCGCGAGTGAACTTATCTAGCAAACGTGTTTTTCCTCTGTTCCCAGAATCTCTTCATCCTTTAGCTGTGCTCTTTCCTACGTTCTTCCGTCCAAGTGTTCCTTCTTCTAATATACTGGCTGTTGGCAAACTGGTGGTTATTAACAATGCTAGTAAATCGGCGTCTGTCCTGTATGATACCGTCTGTTATTCCAATTTCTTGGAGATCCTTTTCGATTTCAGTTAGTTGTTTTTGATTTCATTGAAATGGCCAGGTTTAGAATTCTTTTTCTTAGACTGTTGTTACTCATTCTGATAACATGGCCGTAGAATTTAATTATTCTTTTCCTAAATGTGTCTGAATTTTTTTCCGAATGTTGATATAGTTCGTGCGATTTCTTTTTCATCCAAATTCCTCCGGTAAAAACTGGGCCAAAGATTATCCATTCTTACTTTTCAATATCTTTAATCAATGATCAGCCCCCAATGATCATAGTTTCCGATGCGTATAATGCCTCCGGTTTGATTACAGTGTTATAGTGTCTTAACTTGGCATTTCGGGATATTGAATATTTGTTGTATCTGTTCCAGATGATTCTGTAGGATTTTTGTAATTTAGTTATTCTCTCCTTGTTTGCTTCACGATTTAGTCATCCAGGTTGAATAATTTCTCCTAATATCTTAATTTAGTTACGTGAGTGATATTGCCAAATCTAGTTTTTAAGGGTTGTCAAACCTCGTACCGTGAAGATCCTAACATACGAGTATATTTAGCATATGAGATTTGGAGACCACATTTAGCTGAAATTTCATGCAATTTTTCAAGGATGTGGACCGCCTCTTGTCTGCTGTTGGAGAGAATTGCTAGATCATCTGCAAAGGCCAAACACCGCAAGTAAAGTTTATTTCTAAGTAGCCTGCCAATAGTTATTCCTTTCACTTCTCTCTCCCAGGTTTTGATTACTTTGTCCAGAACAAGATTGAACAAAAGGGGTAATAGTCCTTGTCGAACTCCTGTCCTGATTTTAAAAGATTCAGACGACTCACCTAAGAACCTTACTTTTGAAATGATACTCGTTAATGTCTGTTTGATTAATTCTCTTGTTTTTCTGTCTACTTTGTATTCTTCTAGTATCTTAAAAATGGTTTGTCTGTCAATAGAGTCATAATCTTTTTTGAAGTCTACAAAGGTGATTAGTGTTTGTCTGTTTTTACGGATTTGTAAGATGGTTTTGAGATTTGAAATTTGTTCTGCACATGACCTGCCTTTTCTAAATCCTGCCTGATACTCGCCAATAAGATGATCTGTTTGTATTTCAAGTTTCATGAGAAGTGCCTTGGATAGAATTTTGTAAGTAATTGGTAACAAGGAAATTCCTCTGTAGTTATTAATGTCAGTTTTATCTCCTTTTTTGTGAAGTGGGTGAATTAGTGCATATTTCCAGACTTCAGGGATTGTTTCTTTGATCCAGATAACTTCAATAACCATATGAATTTTTTGAGCAAGACTGGTACCACCTATTTTCCATATTTTAGAAATTATGCCATCTTCCCCAGGGGCTTTGATATTTTTAAGTACACGGGTTACTTGTTGGATTTCTTCTAAAATGGGAGGTTCTGAATCTGGATTTGGAGTGGATATTTCAAAAGTAAGTTGTCCTTTGGGGTGTTCACAATTTAGAAGGTCTTTTAAGTAATTTGCTAGGAGCTTACAATTTTCCATATTATTTGTTTATAGAGTCCCATATGGACGTTTGAAACAGAGGCTAGGTGCCCGGTAATTTGACAAGTCTTCCTTGAATGTTCTGTAGAATTTCTTTGTGTTGTTTTTCTTAAACTCTTGATCAATTACTGCTAGTTTGTTTCTATCATAAATACGCTTTTGAAGTTTGTTTCTGCATATTAATGAATTCCTGCCAATTTTGTATGGTTTTATGGGAATTCCAATTTCGCCAGGCTTTAATTCTAAGATCTATAGCCTTGTCACAGATTTCATTCACCACTTATGTTTGCGTTTTCTGGGAGGTGAGCCGATGCTTTGAGCAGCTTTGAGGAGTGCGTCTTTAAGTTCTGGCCAATTAATAGGATGTTGGCAGGATATATTGGCAAGAAAAGTTTCAGATTCTTGTTCCAAAAATTCAGGTTTGATTCGCGCATTTTGTCGAATTCTGGGTTTGGCCCCATTTGGTTGAAACTTTACTTTCATTAGAGACAAATGGTGATCAGAGTCAATTACTCCTTTTTTTACCTTAACGTGCCTAATTTCCTTCTTATTTTTCTTGGAGATGGCAACATGGTCTAGTTGAAATTCTTATAAATGATAATTTGGGGATCTCCATGTGTTTTTCTTGTGTGGAAGTGCCAGAAAATGAGTTGACATTAATTTTAAATCAAAATTGTCACAGAAGGCAATTAATCGCTCTCCATTTTTGTTGGTTCTTTTATGTGCAGGATAGAGTCTTACAGTGGCTCTGAATTTCTTATCTCTGCCAATCTGCACATTGAATTCTCCCATCAGAATTTTGATATGATTCAAAAAAGTATAAAGTATAACGACAAAAAATAAAGTATGACAAAATACTTTATTTCGAATAAAATGTATAATACATGGGACGGAACGCTCCTATGCTAGTTGCACACCCTCTGGCCTATCAGCCAGAGACTATTTGACCTAGGATTTTTGTGCTTACCGCTTGGTATCCGAGGCAACAAGGGCGAACCAACCATATTGTGCCATTCGTGCCGACCCGAGTCCACTACCGTTACTTCTGAATGAAACGGTGAAATTATGTGCTCGACATGCGGAGAATTCGCTGTTTCTTCTGTTCCTAGAGGTTGGAGTTTTCAACTCCATTATTTTTCCTTTGCATTGTTTAAAATGGCAAGTAATTCTCTTTGTTATAATGATACAAAGGATACAATAGTGACACCAAAGAAAACCAAGTGAAGAACCCTAAATAATTACAAAAATATAAACTTTGTGGGAGAAAACATATTACTGGATAAGAAGAGAACCTCCAAATAAATTATTTGCGAAATTCAGTATCTGCGCTGTGAGTTTAACGTTGCCTCAGCTGGCATTAGGCAAGTAAGTCAGTCAATATTCATCTTGGTCATTTTCAGAATATTGTGAACGTGATCTTTTGTTGAATAAATTGTAAGTTAATGTGAAATTGTGCCGCACTTGCCAAAGGTGAAAAGTTTCTGTTGATAATATGGAATATTTTCGTAAACTAGTTTAATTTGTGTCGTTTGTATATGTTGTAACTTGTGCTTTGCGTCGAGGAAGTAATAGAGTGGAGGCGACGCAAGGGACCTTCACCACGCACAGGAGTGAAGTGGGGTAGAGAGAAGTCGGGTGGAGAGGTCGAAATGCGTGAGTGGAGACTTCCCCGGCGTATCGATGCAACAAAATCCTCTCGAGTGTCCAGCTGGATGGTGTTGTAAAAACACGACGTTTCGACAGCTGACTCTGCCGTCTTCATAAGGTAACAGTGAGCTTGCAACAGTTGCAAGATCAACACTATCCAGCCGGAACCCCGAGAGGATTTTGTTGAGAGGTCGCCATATTGGATACCCCTAGAAACACGAGGAATAGGCACAAACATCTCAAGGGAATCATATGACAACCGTGGCTCCCCAATTTTATGATGGGTTATTATGTAACTCAACGAGACAAATAAAAAATGAAGAGTAAAAGTTTTTAATATCCTGCTTAATTCTCGAGATATACTGGCTCAAAAGTGAGGTGTTTTGGGTTGAAATTCCAAAGAAAAATTTCTCCAAAGTCAAATTTGATGATAGATTCTTATATAACACGACGAGACAAATCTAAAGTAAAGAATAATTTTTTTTAGATATCTCGCTTAGTTCTCGAGATATGCTGTCTCCAAAAGTCAGAAGCTTAAATGGGAGTTGTTTACATCGCGATACGCGATACACATTGTGTCACTAACATGGTGCTCATGAAATTACTAACAACTAATCTACTGCATAATTTCGTAAGCTCATTCACTCACCTCCATAACTAATGGCTGGAGAATGGTGTCACGTGTCAGCCTTCGCTCGCAAAACAGCGACCAGAGACATTCGTGGTTATGTCCACAATTTAATAGCTAAGTATCTGCTACCAAATAAATTGCAATAATACATTCATTAAGTTTGCTTTTCGTAGCGTTTTATAGTTTAAAATAATCGATAAACTTTACGTCTGAAACAAAACGTGGATCTGCTTTTCAGTAACATATTACTAATGAAATCAACTAAAAAAAAAAATAACTCATGGTCACTGCAGTAACGACGAATGCCATTTGTCATTCAGGCTAAGGATAAATTTCAATTTAATTAAAACTTTCACTAATGTTATTGCTTGACCAAAGTTTATGCATTACGGTTTATTTGCTTGTCAGGTAGTTTCCTGACAACGTTCATTAATGCTCTTCCTACATGTTCGCTGTACGTGAGTTATTCGGTTATTTTAAATGGACATCAGACCAAATATGTTACCGAATCAACTATTCTGGCAATTAATGGTCAACTGTTTAATAATATAGAATGTGTATTAAGTTCGCTGGCTGTTACAGATACTATGACCAATCACTACGAGTGTTTGCCCAGTCTTAATAAAAAAAAAAAACGACGCGATGCTTTCGAAGCAAACAGGATTTTTTAAAAAATTTCAGAGTGAGCTTTAAGGGTCAAATACAAGTCAAGACTGTATTTAAACAAGTTGGAGTCTACGACCTTTGAAACAATTATACGATTGCACGATCTTACTTGTCCGTGTTTAATATCTATGTTTACTAATACTTCTGAGTTCTTCAAGGTCAAGAGATTTTATTCACCCTAAGGGTGAAACACAGGTCAAGTTCATATTTTGTCAGGTAAGGT
>JARYHS010004171.1:0-43500 GCA_031002005.1 Vandiemenella viatica
ACTTTTAGTTTATTAATTTTGGATTGCATCTAATCAGTAACAGAACCCTATATATTAGTAAGATAGTTTCTTGTCTAATATTTCTTTACAGGGTGTATTCCTATCCAACTTGTATATTATCCTGATACATCTTTTCTGCAGCACTAACACTCTGTTCATGTAGAACTGCAACAAGATCCCCAAACTTCAATTCCATACAGGATATGTGGGAATTATTCCATATATGCAATCTTTAAAATACGTCTATCCACAACCTTAGACAACTGATTCATTACTTTTTTACAACAAAATCAACATGAGCTTTCCAGTTTAGAAACTTATCAACGTATATCCCAAGGAACTTGTGCTCATTTTTCACGGATGTTTCCTTCATCTGTAATAAGATTAACTTATTATCTATATTATGATTTCTAAGTTCAAATTTTATTAATTTGTTTTTTTACTTTTATTGCGAATTAGCTCATTTTTATGAAAATAATTCGTTAAGTCATTAGTGGCATTGGCAGTAGTTTCTTCTAACGATATCATCATTATCAAACATACTGCTGTAATGTCAACTACATATGTTATAATTCTACAGTTAGTTGGTATAGAAATGTCATTCATATAAAGAGCAAATAATATAGGACCCAATACAGATGCCTGAGGACTCCAAATCTAACTATACCAATTTTAGATTTATCTTTATTATAGACTCAATGAATTTCAGTAAACTGATGTCTGTTTTTGAGGTGGGAAGACAGTAATTTATTTGCCAATCCCCTAATTCCATAATTTTCTAATTTGCCAAGTAGGTGGTGGTTATCCACCTTTACTTGTGCTATCCTACCATCTGCTGGAACTTTTCCTGAATCATCTCTTCAAGTTCAGAATCTGTGCCTTTTTATTATTGAACCTACTTTCCCCTTCAACTTTTGTGACTGGTTCACTGATTCCTCTAATATCCTCAGACATACTTTGTGATCACATATACCTTCAGTTATTTGTCACCCCACAAAGTTATCATCCACGTTTAATAGGAAGATATCTGAAATGTTTTGTTCTGTAGTATTCTGTTTTATGACTTGTGTCAACCCTCCTTCCCCTAATATTTTAATTTAAAAAAATTCTTATGAAGAGCACCGTTCCAGTGGCAATTCCTCAACACACCATCTTTACTGATCCCACCTACATTTGCCCTCCACAATTTTCAACATTAAGTTCTTTAAAAAATTTTTAGTAAATTATTCATCATTTCTCTTGGTAACTTATTTAAATCCGCAGCCTGAAATCGAGTCCAGCTTGAGATCATGGTCATCTTTATTTATAAACGTTTCTCACGGGAAACAAACAGAGTAATATTATTATTAATGCACAATATTTCAGCGACTTTATATTCCGTCGCCATCTTCAGGTGCAGTTGCAAGTCTTGAAGTCTGCCTTGAAGTCAGACTTGAGAGTGTTGCTTGTAATCTGGCATGGCAATGACAGACGTTGTTATGTTGCCTAGCAGCATCTCAGATGTCATTAGACGCCCGCGGAACACAAAAAAGAGCGTTGCTGACGAGCAGCCTCAATAACAGGAATCCATGCATCACTTATCTGGAACCCACAATCCCTTTTTACCAAATCAGACACGAGGCGAATTTCAAACTTCTTTAATGACGCTGTCCCAGAAGCCTCTCGCATGTGTCAGCACCTTAGTCGCTTCGAAATCGAAACCATGTCCTTCTGTCAAATATGTTCCGCCACTGCTGATTTGTCATTTTGCCCCAGGCGAACATGTCGGGCGTGTTCCAAACAACGTTGTTGTACGCACCGTATGGTCTGACAGATGTATTTCTTTCCACATTCACACGGGATGCAGTAAACTCCGGTATACGAGCGCAAGGTCATCTTTTGGAGAGCACAAAATGTTTCTCAATTTTGGTGGTGGTAGGAAAATGGTCTTAATGCCATTTCTTGCCATGACCCTTCCGACCCTCGAAGTCGTGGCACCAGAGTATGGCAGAAGGCTAATTTTGTGTGTGTACCATTATCGTGTTCATTAGGCCAGTGTTTCATTTCCTGGAATGCCAACTGTACCTATCTGATGTTCATTGTACCCATTCTTTCTGAAGGTATCACGGAGATGTTTTAACTCACTAGGAAGGCTGTCTTTATCACATATTGCCCGCGCTCTGTGCATTAATAACGATATTACTCGGTTTGTTTCCTAGAAACGTTTATAAATAAACAACGTAGAGAAAAATTACATTCATGATCATCTTTTCTCTTTCATTTATTACTTTTAATTCTGACAGAAATATCATTCCATGCCTCATCACTAATATATGTCTTGTACACTCCCACGACAATCTTCTTCCTCCTGTCTTTGAATCCGTCCCATTACAGCTCTTTATCATATCTGTAACTGATTGCATTCTGCGATAATTTCCAGAAACAAATCTAGCAGCCCTTTCTTGCACCCTCTCCAACTCCGGTATTTGATACTCAAAATATGGGTCCATACTAAACTAATATACTTAAAGAGTGGTCTGATCAAGTTTTGTAACCCAATTCCTTTACTTCTCTCATACATCCCCTCATCACTCTCTCCAAATAGTGAAGAATTTTGAAATCTTTTTCTTCTTCCTGTCCAATGTGTCCTGCCCAGTTAAACTTTTTATCAAATGTAACACCAAGATATTTACATTTCAAATCTTCAAAAAGCAATTCTTACTCCACCTTATAATCACAATTAAAATTTAGTTATTTACCTGTGTATCTAATAAGCTGACTCTTCTTTGCATTTATTTTCATTTCATGTTTACCAACCCAACTAGATATCCTGTCCAGATCACCCTGCAACTGTCTAAAGACCTTTACCGTTTTTGGCCTTTTATATAGTATTATATCATCTGCAAACAATCTAATTTCTGCTGGTAAACAATCAACACAATTATTCATTATATTAATGAATAGCAATTGTCCCGATACACTACCCTATGGCACTCCCAGTTTTACTTCAACTTCTTTTGATACTACATTTCCTACCCTAAATTTCTCTTTTATCCTTTTAAAAATTCTTCAACCCAGCAATTCACTTTGTCATCCGCTCCATTATATACTAACATTTTATGGCTCACTTTGTCAAAAGCCTTTGAAAGATCTAGTGCTACACAATCAATTTGGCATCCCTTGTCCATTTCATCTGAAATATCCCACCAACTGAGATTCGCATGAATATCCTTGCCTAAAGCTGTTGCCTGCTTGAAAACCACTTACGTTCCTCGCACATATTTCTGATGTGGTTGCAAACAATTTTCTCCATTAATTTACTTACCACTGATTGGCCTATATTTTTGGACTCTATTTCAAGATATGATACAATGTCACATCTAGATGTTTTTAAGTTATCTGCAGTAATTTTACCTACACCAGCCCCTTAGAGGTTTTTCAAGTTTTCTTAGTTCCTTAATGATATCCTCAGTGAATTTCAAATTTTTTGGTCTGCTTATTTGTAATTGTATTGTTAAGCTCGTTCTCTGATTTTGACCCCCACCCTTCCTCCGTTTCTGATTCATTTATTAATTTAATTTAATTGTAATGGAGCACAGGCTCCGGTGGCAATTTCCCTACACACCCATCTTCCCCCTATCCTACACCTACCTACATTTGCCCTCTAAAATTTTATCTTTGAATTCCTTCAAAGTTTTCGGTAAATTATTCATCATTTCTCATGGTAACTCATTCCAATCCCTGACACCCTTACCTAAAAAAGAGAATCTTCCAACACCCTTGTGCCTGAAATCGAGTGCCAGCATGTGGTCATGATCATCTTTTCCCTTCCATGCAGTACTTTTCATACCTATTGCAATATCTTTCCATGCCTCATCGCCAGTATATGCCCTGTACACTCCCATGACCCTCCATACTCCTCCTGTCTTGCAATGAATCCCATTCCAGCTCCTTTATCATATCCGTCACTGATTGCATTCTGCGATAACTTCCAGAAACAAATCTAGCAGCCCTTCTTTGCACCCTCTCCAACTCCTGTATTTGATACGTAAAATGAGGGTCCCATACTACACTACCATATTCGAGCAATGGTCTGACCAAAGTTTTGTAACCAATTCCTTGACTTCTCTCGTACATCCCCTCATCACTCTCTCCAACAAGTGCAGAACTTTGAAACCTTTTCCTACCACCTGTCCAATGTTTGCCCAGTTAAGTTTGTTATCAAAAGTAATTCAAAGATATTTGCATTTCAAGTCTTCAGCAAGCAATTCTTTCCCCACCTTATATTCATAATTAACCTTCTGTTTTTTATTTGTGTATCTAATAAGCTGACTCTTCTTTGCATTTATCTTCATTCCATGTTTACCAACCCAATTAGATATCCTGTCCAGATCACCCTGCACCTGTCTACAATCCTCTATCGTTTCGATTCTTTTATACAGCATTATGTCATCTGCAAACAATCTAATTTCAGATAGTAAACAATCATCACAATTATTCATTAGAATAATGAATAGCAATGTCCCAATACGCTACCCTGGGGCACACCGATTTTTACTTCCACTTCTTTTGATACTACATTTCCTACCATAACTTTCTGTTTTCTACCTTTTAAAAATTCTTCTACCCAGCAAATGACTTTCTCATCCACTCCAATGGTTTTTACCTTATTTACTACCATTTTATGGCTTACTCACTGTCCCTAATGCTCTCACTTATCCAGTTACTTAAAATCTCTGACTCAGTAATTTCCTTTCCATCCTTATCTATAAGCATCTCTACACCCTCCCTATCCCTCAATTTTCTAACATAGCCTAAAAAATTTCGACGCATCAGTCAATGGTTCCCCCTGCACTGACACCGATATTGGTGAGTGAGTGGTTAACGTTCTGGCCTCGCATTCGGGAGGGCATGGGTTCGAATCCCCGTCCATCCATCCAGATTTGCATTTCCCTGGTTTCCTCAAATCACTCTAGGCAGCTGCATTGTAAATGTGACCACTGAAGTACTTTCAATTCACCTGTTTGCATCCTGTTTGAAGAAAATAGTAAAAAGATAAATATGGCTCTAGAAAGAAAAATAATCTTTACATAGATGGAGGTTGTCATTTCTTAAACAGGAGTCAGATATTCAGGGATAATATTTGCGACAAGCTGCCAACACAAATAATTGACAAGAGATATGATTAAATCTAGGGAAAACCACTATAAAAGAATTTCTTTTAAATATGCTTTTATCTGGGAGAAATTCAGTTTAATTATAATGAAGCACAATTATATTATAATTAAAGTTGTTGGAGGATGTGAAAGTGTATCTTAATAGTATAGATCTGTTTAATTATGTAATAATTTTACAGTAAATTTACTCTTTTCCCCATGCTTCAGAAAGTGTATGTTATAGTGGAATCTGTGAAATGGTGATCATGTTTCATTGTGTTACAAAGGTGGATCCTAGGGTTTACATCTTTACTGTGGTGTCAGAAATCTCATCTATCTATATATAAAAAAGAAAATATTGGCTGGTTTTGACACTGGCTCACCTTATGTAAGCTTTATGTCTAAATATATACCTTGCCTTTTCATGACAGATGGAACACTAGTTCTCAAGATATATCTGGCACAAAATTATCAGTGTGTATGAAATTGAAATTTTCCCCATGCTTTGAAATAATGACCCAACAAAAAAGTTTTTGATGTTTTACAGGTATCACTTCTCAATGAAAGAGCTTGAACAAAGGATGTTTCATTTTATATTAGACTCTATGGAAGAAGACCTGATAACCTGAGATTTACTGATAACATTGTGCTTCTGGCAAACAATATTGATGAGCTCTAAATCTTGGTTATCAATCGCATCCTTGACTCACCTGGTTGATGATGCTCTTAGGATATTAGTTATAAGCTATAGTATATAACTATGAATCTCTTAGGGTAACATCAGTCAGTCACGCTGTTTACAATATAGTTCAAAATTATAACAAACTCATTGTATTCATCACAGAGGAATAACACAGTGGTGAAAGACACCGTAATTTAACAGGAATAAAGATAATGGCAGATGTCTTAACACAATATCTTTTCATTCATTTAAATTTGAATATTTAAGATATCTAAAACTATCAACTCAAGGAAGAGGTCTTATAGAAACTTTTTTGTTCCATCGTTTGTAGAAGATTAATGTTGTCATTTATTGGCAGTCGCAGTCATAACATTGTGTTATTATACCATGCAGTCATTTCCAATTTTTTTTCAATATTTTCTATACCAACATTTTTTTTTAATATCTATACTTGGAGTATTTTTTGACAACGTGAAGGTAAGATAAATTAAGGAATTATTACCAGGCAAACTTCTTTTCACAGTGAATCAGTCTTATTTTTTTTTGTGTCACCAAAGAAACAAAAGAAATATCAAATGAAGTACTAGGTTCCTGAGGTTGAACAGGTGAGCACAAGTTTCACTAATTACAAATACCACATTATATTAAATCTTGTCTATAAACAAATATGTAGATAGAAGGTGAGAAAATGAAATCCACTAATATAATTAACAAACCTTGTATTTAATCTTTTCAACATACAAAGAGCAAAGAAATCTCTTCAACAGAACAAATTAGTTAGTTTCTTTTGGGTTATCTATACTAAAAAAAATATTTTATGTTCTATAAAAATGATTCAATAAAAATTTCTTAAAAACATCTAAAGGCACAAATTTTATTCATACTAAACAGTTATACATAAATACTAAAATGACTTTTCTCGGCAAACTATCTAAATATTTAACAAAGGAACAGAAGTTCACCTGAAGAAATATCCTGTTTTTTTTAATGTAGCCAGATTGTTTAACAGATTTCCAGCAAGCTATACATAAAACATCTTTAAACCAAATGAATCCTTTTGTCTCTTTAGTTTACCAGACTCAGCGAAAGATTTTCCGCAAAGTTCACAAGAAAATGGGCGTTCACCTGAATGAACCCTATGATGCCTTTTAAGAGCCCAAGAATGCCTAAAAGTTTTTCTACAAATTTTACAAGCAAATGGGCACTCACCTGAATGAATCTTATAATGGCTTTTAAGATTACCAGAATCTGCAAAAGATTTTCCACAAACTTCACAAGAAAATGGGCGTTCACCAGTATGAACTCTCAGGTGTAATTTAAGACTCCCAGACTGTGTAAATGACTTACCACAAAATTCACAAAAAAATGGGCATTCGCCCAAATGAATCCTCTGATGTCTCTTAAGTTTCCCTGACTCTGCAAACGATTTTCCACACATTTCACAGGAAAATGGTCGCTCACTGGAATGAGTCCTCTGATGTGTCTTAAGAGTACCAGACTGTGTAAAACGTTTTCCACACATTTCACAAGAAAATGGGCGTTCACCCGAATGAATTCTTTGATGTCTCTTAAGACCACCAGACTGTGTAAAAAACTGTCCACAAATTTCACAATAAAATTGACATTCAGCTGAATGAATCCTGTGGTGCCTTTTAAGATCCCGGGAATAAATAAAAGATTTTCCGCATTCTTCACAAGAAAATTGGCGTTCCTCAAAATGGATTCTCTGGTGTTTTGTAAGATCCCCAGGCAAGGTAAAAGATTTTCTACATACTTTACAAGAAAACTGGCATTGATCTGAATGTAACCTTTGATGCACTTTAATATAATCAGGTTGTGTTAAAGATATATCACAAGCTTCACTAGAAAATTGGAGATCATCTAAATGAGAATTCTGGTGATTTTTAAGACGGTAAGATTTTTCACATATTTTCTTCAATGAAGACTGTTTATCTGACTGAATTATCTCATTGCTCTGTTTGTATTTTAATCTATCACTGCTGTTAGTCACTTGATCCTCCTCACTGTTATTTCCTAAAATGACAGCTAAGGGAAGCTGCTGCTCACAAGTGTGATTGCTACACTGACAGTCACAATAATTCCTGAAAATAAAACAAAAAAATTCTTTGAAATACAGTGAAATTTAAAATATAACAGAACTAAGTTTAAACTCAGATAACTTATGAAATAGTAGATATAAATTTGTTTTATATGTACTTAAGTGTCACAGGAAGTAATAACTAAAATAAAGCGGACTTACTAACCAATATGTGCTTGATAACTGGCATAGCCAAAGTCTTGAGCTTTGGTTAAATCTCTTGTCACAATACAATAGGCCAACGACCTCCTATCACAGTGTATTTAAATATATGTATCGAAAATCGATTAATCGATAGGGACGTGGTTGTGCGAGTATTGCAGTATGACTGTGGAAGTCTTGCAGGAACAGTGGCAGTGAAACAGTGTACAGGTGTTTGCTTCACAGCGATTTGCCGGGACCTATAGGATACAATTTCGTAACTGGGTCGGAAAGTGAATACTGACTTTTGCATCCACTTCGTCAAACAATCCAGGAGTCACTAAACTAATTTGTTATTTATAGTATTATACACAACTGGTCAATAATTTAAACTGATAACAGTAAAGCACACAATACTAGCTATATTGCAAATTTCATATCACAAGAAATTACCCCTGCAAACGAAATAAAATAAAACTGACCAAGATCAAAATATTTGCAGCACCAATATGAAAACGGAAGTATTTATCTTACCTTCTTTGTGATGTTTTGCTGTCACATTTATGATAATACAGTCTGCCCATTTCATTAAAGACTTTGGAGCAGTACGTACACATGTATAAGGGAGATAATAGTTGAGATGTAGTTAAACACATGTTTTTTAGACAGCACCACGATGAAAAAGTCTGTGCACAGTATGCGCATGAAAGTTCAGATAATGATGGCTCTTTAAATAAATATCTAAAAGCAGAAAAAAGATAAAAGAATTTTAGTTTGTGTCTGATGAATATGGATACAAAAATTAAGATATATCCATACCAATATGACATGCACATTATACAAGCAATAAAATCATTCGATATCATTCTGAAAGTTACTGCAGACAATTCCTAAGCAACAGGTTAAAAACAGCATAAGTACCAAGGTTTATAAGAAAAAAATGCCATATAGCAAAATAAGATAAACACTGCTCAGTATATTCAGTGCATTAAAATCAAAGCTAAGGTGATCTCTATTCTGAAGTATGCATAATTTTTACTCCAAATAATACTAATATGTATAGGACTGTGTAAAAATCATTATATATTTGATGCCTCAACATGTAATTTATAAAATGGTAATCTATGGGTATCCCTTCCGATATTTGTCAAATTTTTAATACTAGGTTTTCTGCAATTAAATCTTCATAGGTGAATCGCTGGTTGGTTTTGTAAAAACATGATATTTGAGCAGCTGAACCTGCAATCTTCTTCAGTTGTGAATCCACCTGCACTGATCAATGAACCAACAGCTAATTTGTATTTTATAGAATCACCTTATATGCTGCGACCCTCTAGTGACTTAGGCACTTCTTGCATTGTTCTATCCAACACGCTCACTCAAGAGCCATTAAATAGCTGATCACTAAAGGCCAAGCATGCTCGGCTTTGTACTTTTGGGACTCACTAGTCAGAAGTGCAGTCTTAAATCATCTAGCTGACTCCTTAAACAGAGACAGCAATTTTTTCCTGGAATATGTATGGCCCCAGCAAAACTTAGGAGAGGACACTGACCGTGGTTGCCAACTGGAGTGGGTGCGAAATGGAACCACATGCAGGGTGTGTTGGTGGGAGTGGTCACTATAAAAGAGATGTGCAACACCAGAACAGACAAATTAGCAGTCAGCCTGTAACAGCCCTCATACCTGAACTTTAAATAGAATTTTATTTTATGAAGTATTTGTAGTGAGCTAAAGTTTGCTTGAATTTGATCTTGTATGTTTGTTTTTCAGTTAACTGTAAAGCAATGTAAATAGACTTTGATTATGATAAAAATATTTAAGGCCATTTAATATGTTTAAGAACAGAATTGTGCAAGAGAATTGCTTAAATGTTGGTAATTCCAAGTATTAATGCAAGTTACGATGTCTAAAGGACAATTTGCTACAGTTTAAAATGATTTATGTAAATAATTTTGTGTTTAAGTATCTTTAATTTCCATTTCTGACCATTTTGTAATGATTTAAATGATTATGTATTAATTCTGATTGTTTTTAATATGTTTCAATTGTTTAAGTAATTGTTAATGTTTGAGAAATATCTGGCGGAAGCTTTTGAAGAGTTCTATAAAATTCGATAGAGCCTATATAAAGAAATCACCAGAAGGACAATAGTTTATACAGTTGATTTGCGACTGCCAAGGACTGCATTAGTAGAAGAACTGTTGAATGCATCTCTGGACTGTATGAATGCATGTAACTTGTATCGTTGACATCGTGTTTGAAAATAAAAACAGGCTAAACTGAAATACATTGTGGCCACTTAATTACTGTATTAATCAAACCACCAAGAATCTGACAAGCCCATTGAACAATAGATGGTAAGAAGATGTCAGAATTAGCCATCAAAATACCATGTTTTAATAACACTTCCTGGTGGTACCCTTGAATATTTGATCACAATGATACGTCTGAAAGCCACTGTTATTACATAATTTTCACTGTTATATATAAATTTGTGAACATTTTGTGTTATGTGCTTATTTACTCTTACTACTACAGTCGTGGTAACTAACAAACAATAGTTCATCTCAGTGGTGCAGTAGACAGGAAACTTAAAGCTGAGAGGTATGTTTCTAACTGACTCAATTTTTCTAGCGTTTTTATTTACCAGCTTTATTTTCAAGAATATTGTGATTGGTACAGGTATATACGACAGCAAGTTGGCAATATCAGTCTTAGTTGAAAACTTACTAGTATCACTTAAAATTGTAAAGCTACAGTAAACAGAACTAGTGCGTAATGGTTAGGGAAACACTATACTAGTATCTTCACACGAAATGCCAATCTGTCCTTCAGGTGGTGCATCCTGTTTTCATAGACGGGATGCTGGCAACTGAACAATTTCTGGAATATTGAATTATGCACTGCTTGTCAGCGCCTGCCAATAGTAGGATAGAAGAATGGGAACTGGTCTAGGACACCCTGCTTCCATATGTGGGAAATACCCCTGAATAGATGAATCAGATATGATCAATAGCATGAGAAAGCTGAAGGCAATGGTAAAACACTGCATTCAAAATCCAAAGGGTATTTTGAGGCCAAATGATCTTTTCAAATTACACAAGTAATCAGCTTCTTTATATGTAAAATATTCTGGAGGTAAAAGAGTTGTCTTATCGTATCTTTGGGTAGGGAATGTTAAGTGAGGATTTTTTTGAAAAAATTATGGCTTTATGCTTCATTGACGGCTAAGGTCATTAGAGGTGGGATGGGACTGGTGACAAGTAACTGGAAGGAATTCGGCCATGGCCTTTTTGAAGGAAGTATCCCGGCATCCGCCTGAAATGATTTGGGGAAACCATGGAAAACCCAAATCTGGATGCCCAGATGGGGATTCAAACCCGTGTCCTTCCAAATTTGTAGCCAGAGTGTTAAACGTTCACCCACCATGCTCCGTTTTCAGTGAGGAGTAATCAAAATGGGAAATGATTTGCAGGATTTCTGCTCTGTGGAACACAGAATAACTAGCATGCAAGCTTTAAGTTGAGTTACAGGTATGAGATTTGTAACAAACATGAGATTATGGAAATGGGGAGAGGTATTATGAATAACTTAAGTGTCTTATTTTGGTGAAGGTAGAAACTAATCCTATACCAAGATGATGGTGAAATAGAAAAAATATATGATGAAATTGCATAATTAAACCAGCATGCAAAGGAGGAAGAAAATGTAATAATCATGATGACATTGGAATATAGTAGTTTGAGAAGGAAAAAGGAGACTTTTGTAGGAAGTTTCTGACTAAGAGAAGGAGGGAGGGCAGCAAGTTGTTAGAATTTTGTAAAAAATATCAACTCCTGACAATGAATACACCGTTTTAGTACCATGCATTGAAATATCTAGCTAATCAGTTAGATTCAATACTAATTAAACAGGGACTCAAAAACAAAGTTAAAGACTGTATACCTGGGAGCTAACGTAGACTTTGATCACAATGAGGCTTGAATTTACAAAAATTGAAAGAATCCAATGAGAAATTAAATGCCATTAGGAAACATGGTTTTATGACAACAATCAAAGTTTCAGTTACTTATGGCTTTACAACTTGTCGAGGTCATTAGAGTTGAGAAAGGAGTGTGGGCAAAGAACAGGAAGGAATTTGGCCATGGCCTTTTGAAGGAAGCATCACGACATTCACCTGGGATGATTTGGGAAAACCATGGAAAACCCAATTCTGGGTGCCTGGACAGGGATTAGAAACAGCGTCCTCCCAAAAGTTTCAGTATTATCTAACCCACAACACTGTTTTCAGTCTCTAATTAACAATATAATTTTACGGTGCAAAATATACTACTTGATTGCTGCCAGTAATTATATGAAAAAATTCCATATGTGTTCCTGAATATTTGCTAGAGGAATCACATATACTTACACATGTTCTTATACTTTTTTCAGTAAATTGATATTTCAGAGATTTCATGGCCATTGACATATAATCATAGGAAGTTGCTGAAAGTCATTCAATAAATTTAAAAAAAATTGACATAGCTCATGCCATATAGTTGTTTCTAATTTTTACTAGTGACCCATAATTATATGTTTTATGTAGATTAATATATAACAGCAATAAATACAAATAAGAAATATATTTTACTGTCACTCCAATTAAACCAATCATAATTTTAACATTTTAAGGGCACTCCATTCTGATTACAGTTTTTGCTTAAGTACTTTTACTTGAGAACATATTACGGCACAAAATATCTTTTAATTATTATCTCCATTATAATCTTATATTTTCTGTAGAAATATCATAATGAAAAAATATAATCTTTTCTGTAAAGTACTATATTACTAATATCACTTGATTACTCTCTAACATCATTTACTCAAAAGAAGCCTCATTATTTGAAGAATTTTCCTAAAACTATTAACTAAACAGCATGATGAAATAATAAAATATCTAATTATACCAAATTTGGCCAATTCAGAGTATCTGTGAGCAAAATTCATGGTAACAAATGGAAAATATAGTTTTTGAATTGAAATAAAATCTTATTTCTATCGTAAACTTGATGTGATTTTTCTAAAACAATAATAGAAAAACAAGGCAATATAAATTCAAACTAGGGGAGAGAATATGAAGTAATCACCAATTAAATCCAAATACAGGATTGCTGTAATGACAGAAAATAATATAAACGTAAACGGATAACATTTTATGCCATTCCTTAAATGCTTCAGAGACTATCATAAATTTGGGAAGGAATCTGACAGCTTACCAGTGAAGTAGGGAATGAAATTTTTATATCTTTAGATGTGGCATAAGGAGCTAGTGGGGAGGCTCTGGATTCTGGATGAATACATTTCATTTGTGGCCATTCATTATTGCTGATAGTTGAGTAGCACAATGTAAGCTTCATGGGTGTTCAGCCAGATAGCGTCATGAGACACAATGTTTCGACAGCTGGCTCTGCTGTCTTTATCAGGTGAAGAAAGCTTCATGTGAAGCCAGTTCTAGGCGGTGACTTATAGTTAACTACACCTGAAGCTTTCCACAGCTGTCTAAATGCTGTGTTTTTATGACGCTATCTGGTTGAATGCCAATTAAGCTTACATTGAATACATAAGTAGGAAACAAGAGAAAAGACATAAATTGTCATGATAATGTGAGCTGTGCCTTGGGCTTGTTGAATTTGGTTATATTTTAAGCTCAGCTTCATACAAAAATTAAAGGCTCGTTTGTCCTTTTTATTCACTATAAACTGAAGCCTGGTCCGTGCCACCAATACTATATGCTGCTTCCCACTTAGCGACAGAAATGTTTTGACGACCAGCTTCCAACTAACTTAACAATCACTTTTCAATACTGTGCACCACTGTGCCCAACAATGTATCAAGAAGTATTTCAGCCTTTACAAATAATTACTTTCAAAATACTCCTCTAGGCCACAAGACTATCAATATATGTTAAATACGATAAATTCAAGACAGCTTATCCACTCTTTTTCTCTATATCAAAATCAACTGCTGACTCATCACAAAATTAATGAGCATACAACCGGGGAAGTTTAACACATTGCATGCCCGAGGGTTGGGAAGCCTTTGATAGGTGACTAGAGTGGTAAATGTCTTCCAAGTTTTGTGCACTTTATACATCTAACAGAATTAAATTTATCTCGGGGGATAGTGATATCAATATTTAAGACTAATATTAACATATTTCTGGAAGTCTGGGAGGATTTTAAGGAGGAGGGATCTTATTATAGGGCTAGCTGCAAAGAGATTATAGTCCTTCTACATGATGGTGTGGTTGACAAGTTCAAAGCCTGAAAGAAGTGTGGTCGGTCGTAGAAAGTTTTAGGTGATTGCTGGACTGTGATAGTTAGTATACAGCCCAAGATAGTAGAACACATGATTTATCTAGTAGGTTACTGTTGTAAATCAGGGTTTATAAAATGATTTGGAATACTATGCAAGGAACTGTTGGAGCACACGAGACTATCATTAATACCAAGGCTTTATGGAAAAGGAGTTTCATATCATAATCATGACAGAAGTCAAAATCTAAATATTGTTGCCATTTTATAGGCTTGACGTGGACTGGCATGCTCAAGTAGCCATCACAGATGTATACATCCACATTCCGGAAGCCGGCCAGGGGAAGTGAGAAACGCCGTCTGAACTTCAGGATAAAATCAGAATTACGATTGTTAAGGAAGATGAGAATGTTGTTTCCCATACATTTCCACATCATAAAAATATAATCTATTAGCCTAATTCATAAGCAGGTTTCTGATTATTACAATTAAAAATTACCATTTCATAAGTTCAAGTAAGATGTTTGTGCAGACTGTCTGAGTACACATCACAAAGTTGTAAATTTGATGACAGATTCTGTCACTGAAGGAAAAGTAGTTATAAGTAAGTATCATTTAGGTTATGGAGGTGAGGAAAGAAGTGCAGGGAGGACACAGCTTTGATAATTGTTCTGTCACACTGACGCCTGGGAGTGGGGTATGTTGGTTTACAAAACTATTATTTCAACAGTCTGTTTTGGTTATTGGAATCCCTAAATGACCAACCTTATAGATTTTGAGAATCAGGAATACCGAATAGTTGCATGAAATTTTAGTTGTGGCAGAAAAAGTACATAGAAATACTGGTATAATGAAGTATATCATCTGAAGAGAGAAAAAATTCAAGGGATCTTTTACTTTTTCATTGCTAACACTCAAATTTTTTCTGATATGCAAATTTTAAAGAAAAAAGAAACCAATTAATTATTTGCATAATACTGTATATGAAAATTGATGTCACTTTCCTATAGACAGGATGAAATTTTTTTTCTGTGATTAAAAAATGCCTCACAAACCTACCAGGTAAAGTACCAATATAAGTAAAACAAGTTCGTTATTCAGAACATTTCTTTCTATTAAATAAAGTGCAATATTTCAATTAGTGTGAGAAAGAACACAAAATATCATTATTTTGAAAGAAAGACTGTATAGGTTGAATTAATGTAGTCTCAAAGGTATGCAGCCAATTGGGTCATTGAATGCTCTCTACCTCAATCAGGTGAGCAAGTAACACTACAGTGGTATCACATAGTATAATTTTTTAAGAAGCTGAAAAGAAATCTAAAAAAGGAGATATTGCATTAAAAATTATGATATCATCAATGATAAAATCCAATTAATTTGTATTAATTAATGAACTAATAAATACTTTCAAATCCTAATGGATTCAATTACAAAGTGGTACTTATACCAGATAAAAGTATAATAGTTTTCTTTTAATATCTTTTACTTAAAATAATGATACTGTTACATTAATATTATGTCATTAGCCATTCTACATAGCACCAACTGAGTATGTTACATCGCAGCATACACTGATAAGATTTTACAGTAATATGAATCTATCGGCCAAATGGAAACATTTTAATAATTACAAACATACCTATCAGGAGGAGGCATAAATTCTGAATCCTCTGGTTTGAGGTCTTCTGGAATATTCTGAAGAAAAAAGAAAAAAACACACTAAGATGCATAAAAACTCAGAATGATTAAATAAAACTATTGAAAATAGTTTAAACAAAGCAGCTCTTTACACTGAAAGGATAACATTATTAAATAGGGGACTTTACACAATTATAACATTCTGGAAGTAGCATACTTTTGAAAAGTCTTTCAAAGTGATAACACATGTAGTGTGTTAATTACAGTGAAATGAAAGGGAAACATATAGCTAAGAGGGGAAGGCTTTTTTCGTTATAAAACATTCAGCAGTGTTTTGAAATATACAATATATCAACTTTCACATTAGCAACAAATAACAGCAAGAATGAGTTTATAGCTGTTACCAACCTAGCACTAAAACATGGAATGTGCCTTCATTACAACCAACTTGTCCTTTAGCATATATCTGATGTCACCTTTCAGATTATTTAAACGTACTTTGGAATTAAATGAGAACGTAATAGTTGGTATAAATACCTTAAAGCATCTCATTTAAAATTCACAGATATAACAGGCCTTGATTATTGTTTTCACATAATTTACTATAGTGAGTTCCAATTGCTGGTACAGTCGCAAACTAGTCCTTAAAAATAACGTACTGTGCACACTTAATACCTATCTTTCTTAAAATTGCAGGAAATATTTATGCAGAGGTGAGTATATTTACATTCTCTTGATAGTTAATAACTAACCAGAGAGAGCTCAGGAAGAAACACTGTTTCGTCATTCTATATGCTACTACTCGAAAACTAATGTACTTGCAATATGACTGCGAAATGAACCTAAAAAGTCGGGATATAATGCATATACAGATGAAAGTCAGCATCTTGTGGGGGGGGACGTTATCTCATAACAGCATGTTGAAATGTAATATTTTGTCTGAATAGCCTATATCATAATTCCATATAATGTGTTAATATGTGGGAAGAAAACAAATATCAAATGCAGTGTTATGAGGAACTAGTTCTGTTTTGCTTTGAGATGCTATTATTCAAAGTACTTTATATCAGACTTGTTTCCATGTTCCTTACTCATTTCCATAACATAACAGCAGCACTTAAGGTTGTCTTGAAGTTCTATATCCTACCAACAGATTTATATATATATATATATATATATATATATATATATATATATATAACTAGGAGCAGTTCTGGCCATCTGCATTTTAACACTTGAGGAAAAAAAATTTAAAACAATATTTCAACGAACAGGAACATGTGTCAATTTTCACACGTAAACGACTCGAATGTACACAAGCCACGTAAATAACTACAAAGGTTTCCACGTAATCAGTAAGCTAGTGAAAGAGGGTGGTTGTTGACAGGCAACACTAATCATTAACGTATATAATGTACGAGAACATTAGCACATAAACCTACCTCTTCCATTATATAAACAGCATTTATTGGCTCCATTTCACCTCCTCTGTTCGTATTAAGAGACTAAAACAAAATACCATTTACTGTAAACACAAGGCTTGGTAATAGTATGAGCAGCTGATAATCAACAAAGATACTGAACTCTAGAGATGAAACATTTTACTCACAATTCACATGAAAATATTACTAATGTCATAACTTCATAAATATTGAATTGTTAACCATCATACGCTCATTCCTTAAACTCGTACAATATTATTCACTTCAACAAAATACATGTATAATAAACGGTGTTGTTTGTTAGCGACTATATGATAATATCGGTATAACTTCAAGAAAACCTAAAGAAAAGGATAACTATTTTTCTTAACTCGAATGTAGCTTATTTCTGAGCGGCAACATCATTGTAAACTGTTTCTTTTTGTATTTTAAGTGTTTCCAGTGTTTGAGGTAAGTTTTTAAGCACATCTCTCCGAGGTACATTAACAGCACTATTCTTTCTTATAAACAAATAAATTCTTAGATTCCATAATCCCCGTGTGAAGCAGCATCCTAGTATTATAATCTATAATCATATTACGTTAGGGAAACTATGATGTTGTTTTGTAGAATATCGATTTTAACTGCAAATCGCTTGTGCTTGGAACCATTACTACCTCGCGGCACAATTCGGGGAACGTCGAAATTAGTTCAGCCTGCGGAATCCTGGGACTGCACCGAGTAGTTTCTTGGGACCATTCTTTTTTTTTTTTTTTTTTTTTTTTTTAGATTTGTGCCTCGACCACGCCGAGATCATTAGAGGCGGGAAACGAGAGGAGGTAATGAACGGGAAACACTTTGGCCATCACCTTTTTGAACGAAACACATCAGCATTATTATTGTGTGATTTTTAGAAATAATGTAAAACCCATATCTGGATGACCGGACGGGGATTCTAATGTACACTGTCTTGAATGCGCAGCCAGAGCGTTACCGCTAGCCCACCACGCACGGTACCAATATTGTTGACTATATTAATGGATGACTGTATTACACTCAATCATTAGGTTGTTTGCTGATGACATACGATCACAACAGAGTAGGAAAGCTAGAGAGGTTTCTGTGCAGAATATCTTGCTGGGTTGCTCAACATTGAGTAAGGGTAAATGCCATGAAGTGCCTATAGATCATCTACACAGGTAAAAAGATAATGGAGGAATTGCTTACTGAATAAAAGTAAATATATTGTCTTTAAATTTGATAGTAAACTCAACTAAACAGGAGCACTATCCTAAATTACTTAGATGTTTCCGTAATAAAAGGTACTGTGCTTCTCAAAAAGGACAAAATTCATGGCTTATGTACCACCAGATCAATCTTCAGCAGAAGGTGGCGTACCGCTGGTGCATACATATCCGTCCCATTGCAGTACTCCAACCTTGAGCCAACACTGTGAAGGAAGCTGTTTTCTCCGTTACGCCCATGCGGACAAGATGGCGGGCAAGACGCTCTGCAGTGACGGATCTAGCCAGAGTCGAACTTGAGTACCTGGCCCGGGTGGCAACTTCAAGGGTGCGGTAAGTTGCAAATTCGCGTGTGGTGACGGCGTGTTTTAGTTCCACTGCCCCGAGCGGCAACCATCATGGGGGCGCAAAATCGAAGGACAGCTATGTACTGTACTCGGTGGCAGATTCACCCCGCCTCGTAGAATTCGTAGATCCCACAAGTGACGCTCTGTGGTCACATCGTGTAGTCCAGTACCCACTCCTCGTTGTATATGATCCTCCGCTATCCGCTGATGCCCATCACGCATCGCTATTGTAGCAGCTTATCCTGTCCGAACCACACTGTCAAAGTAAGACAAACCTGTTTCCCACAGACAAATCATTCAACCACATTGGAACTCACTCATATGGAGATATTACGCCCATTGATGTCGAGGAGGCATACCGATCAGCCTGGCACGTTTCCACTTCGTGTGACCGCTCTTCAGCGGCATAGCGCGGCGTAACACTGAGCAGTCAGATCGCACAAAAGAAAACGCTGCTAGGTCTACGTACACGCCACCCCTTGCGATATTAATCACTTATTATGTACTACACATTCTCTAATTTTGTATTCATTCAGACCATTCATTATGGGCAGTAGTGGATCCATGGGTGCTGGGAGGCCCAAGCCCTTCCCAAAAGTATCTAAGTCCACCCCCGATTTTGTAATTTCGGAGACTTTTTTTTAGCTCTACACATTTTTAAGGGCGGCCTCACTACAAAGCCTAGCCTATCACTGATTGACTGAAGCCCACTCTCCCCCCAAGTCAAAAGACGCTCAAGCCCCTCGCAAACCAAAATCCTGGATCCGCCACTACTTAAGGTAATTGCAATGTCTACACACAGAACTGTAAAAATATTCTAACTAAATCACAGTTGTTTGCATAAATTATTCAGAAAACAATTAGTGTTGGGAGCAGCCACGTTTGAAATTCGTACAATTTCAGCTTTAGGTGATCTCCGTATGAGGCAGCTAGTTTATTTTGTTTATTCTCACTCCTTATTGTCATATGGAATAATATTCTGGGGCAATTCTACCCATAGAGACAAAGTGTTCAGAGCCCAAAAGCGTGTAATAAGAATTATGTGTGGGGTTAGCAATAGAACTTCATGTAGAGAGCTGTTCAAGAAGTTAGGGATTTTAACATTAGCGTCTGAGTATATGAACACATTAATGTCCTTTGTAGTCACAAATTATACTTTGTTTGAAATAAATAGTAAAATACACAATTATGGCACTAGAAGTAAAAATGATCTTCACAAGACTTACAAGTCATTGTCATTTGTTCAAAAAGGGGTCCGATATTCAGGGATACATATCTTCAATATGCTCCCAACACACATTAAATGTCTAGTAGATGATAAGAATAAATTCAGGAAAACATACAAAGAAATTTTAATTCACAACTCCTTCTACTCTGTCGAAGAATTTATTTCTAAGGTATCTAAAAAATAACTGCCAGTAGCTTGTGTAAATATAGTTCACATACGTAATTAAATTACCATGTAACATCTCCTGGTGTTTTTTATTATTTTGTAATGGAAGTGTTTAATGTACCATGTATACTATGACTGTACATCTAGTGGTGTACTTATTATTTTGTTATGCAACTGTTTATCTGTAAATTGACAACTTTCCACATCCCACAGAGCCAATCTCTTATATTGGGATCAATGGAAAATGAATGTATTGTATTGTATTGTATAAGATGCGGGAGCTGGGTTGGCAGCCATTGCTATTCGGGATATGTGTATAGAGAGTTCTGAAATGGGAAGGGGTGACCAAGAGTAGAAACTGGGACTGGAGTAAGGGAGTTTTAAAATTTTCTTATATAGGTATATATGTTACTGAAATACAGGAAATACAGTAATAAGAAAATTTAATGAATAATTTAACGGAAAATGTTTCAAATTAAAAGTTATAAAAGGAAATATAAGTGCGTGACATAGTACGAAGAAATTTAAGATAGTAAGAGATAGTGAAATTCGGTAAATTGGAAAGCAGATTTACAGGAAAATTGCTACCACTATTATATTGAATACTCCCTGTTATACACTACAATACTCCCTGTTATCATGATATAGCGACTTCAGGAAGGAATGTACAGTAGGAAGTGCGGTACTAAGACAAAAGCATTAAATGCTGCAAGGAATTAAAGTTGTGTGAAACATAAAATTGTGTTATGAGAATGTTAACGAAAGCTTATTACTAAAACCCTGGATCGCTTATCTAATATTCCTGACTGCTCTCATACAGAAAGTGTTGAACATTAATCACAATCTCGTTCTTATAGCATTCCTAGTAACATGAAATAAGAAAAATATGGAATTAGAAAATTAGTCACTTACCATCGAGTATTTTACGAAAATAGAGTTTCCTGTGACTTTGAAGCATGTGATGATTAAGGGAAAATGTAATATGTTTCATTTTACTGTGAAGGTATGAGTCTATGAAGTAAACAACATAGGACAATTAGCAATTTAATATTAGTTATAAAGACTTTTTGGGATGTTTTTGTAAATGTGGAGGGGAGTGCTCCACCTTGAAGGTGATAGTTGTTTGTAGTAGTCTCTGGTTTATTATCAGCTGATTTGAGCTGAAACGTGTGCTCCTATTTATTTCAAGTAGAAATGTGTATTATACTCAAACGCAGATTGATTGGAGTGACGTGAAGACAGTAAATATGTGTCACGGTTTGTAATGAGGTACGTACATAATTTCTGTGTGTGTATGGGGATGTATGACGTAAGCATATTCTATAACAGCACAGACAGTAAAGTTTTTCGTGAATTGAATAGTTACTCGAAAACCACTTCGTTACCATGCTACCACATTAGATTCATAAAAATTGCTGTATACAGAATATTTAACGAGGTTTTTTGTATGTTCAAGTATTGTCCGTTTACAGCCACTTAAACTCATCTTACATTTTTCTTTTAGAAAATTATTATTATTTATTTTTAGCTGTATTAATAGCTTAATCCTATGACAAAATACTCATTTGATAGTTGTATTAGCAATTAGTTCAGGTCTATTTTGCAGCACAATTGAACAGTACTTTGCAGTCACAAAACATTTAACTGTCGATGAAAATGTTCATTTTCAATTGGCAGGTAATGTAACTAGTTATTTGTTCATCATAAAGGTTGAATGAGCTGTGAAATAACGGAAAATCTATTGGGTCTGCATTTCGATATAATTTCCATTTAAAGTAATCACAAGATCTGTCTTCTTCAACTGGAATGAACTGTTTTCGAAATTAAATACAATGTCATCAGTCTAAGATTGAATAAAGTGTTTTAAAATAACAGTAAGTTGCGACATTTTAGATCTAAATTGTAATATCGCTACAATAAATTTCAACCACACTGAAAATAAAGCAATAATTGCCCAAGAAGAAACCATTATTATGTCTATAATTTGAGATAATTACATGACCATGGGGTAACCTGTTGGTAGTTAATATAGTGTTTTTGTTTCTTCCTGTATGCCATTGATCATTTCTGATTTATCTGCCTTAATGGGCCATTTTTAACCAAAAGGAAAGAGGGTGCCATTGACCATTCTCCACTTCTCTGCCTTTCTTTAAATAGGCTGTTGGTAAGATGTTTTCTTTTGCCAGAGTTCCTTAAGTTCCCAAATCTTCATCTGAGCCAGTAGGATGCACCATGTGAAGGTGGTGAAGTTCGTTTGGAAGTGGTTAATATAGTCACCGCTCAAACGCTTACACATGTACCATGGAATGTAATAATAATTCATTCATTCATTCATTTTATTTGGTGCTATACATCATTTACATACAACTTGTATAATGATTTAGGACAAGTCAAGGTACAGTATATTCAATATTATTCTTATCTTAATTAACAATTTTATGCCTTAAGTTAACTATAAATCGTTTAATACACTTTTTTTACATGTTATTGACAAATATGTGCTGTAATATCCTATATAAATACAAACTACTACTACAAACCATTTTTTATTCTGCCTTTCCTTCCCTCATTCATCAGTTAAATACTCTTTGATTGAGTAGAAGGCTTTATCACATAAATACTCTTTAAGCTTATGTTTGAACTGTTCTCCCTTGTTACTAATTAATCGTATATCTGTCGGAAGCTTATTGAACAGTTGGGCTCCCGAATAGGAAGGACATTTTTCAAATTATTTTGTGTTGTGTGCGTGTAAATTGAAATTAATTTTATTACATGTTTCATACTCGTTCACTTGCTCATTCTTTTTAACAACCTTCTTTGTGAGTGAGAGCAGTATAGTCTTATATATGTATATACAGGGAAATGTTAGAATCTTCAAATCTACAAAATATTTTCTACATGAAACCATTCTTTTTTCTTTTAGCATTGTTCTAATCATATGTTTTTGTATTTTTATTATTCTCATTACGTTATTTTCTGTGGGCCTTCCCCACACTGATATACTATATCTCAGTTGGCTTTCAAAAAGGGAGTAATAGATAGTCATCAGAATATCCCTGCTACAGAATTCTCGGAGGTAGCTGACCATAAATACAATAGGGGTTAGTTTCTTACAGCATTGATCCACCTGTTTTTCCCAATTCATGAATTTGTCTATTTGAATCCCTAGCAAGTTAGCTGATTCTGTAATTATATATGATTCTTTCTCCTTTATTTGCTCACTTCTTATGTTTAAATTTACAGAGTACCTTGTTCTTTTCGATTGAAATGATATCATTTGGGTTTTGTTTAAGTTGATTACAAGATAATTATCTTCTAACCATTTTGCTGGTCTCTGGAAGTAAAGATTAAGGATTGTTTCTAGATTACATAGTTTGATGTTTGACATCTTCACAGTTGCATCATCTACATAAAGAACCATTGAATCATTCTCCCCTATTGGTATTGGGATATCATTTATGTATAGGATGAACAACAGAGGCCCCAGCACCGAGCCCTGTGGTACTCCTGCTTTTATAGTGAGGGTGTTTGATGTTACATTTTTAGAGTCTGTGTTGCTTTTTATGATCGTAAATTGTTTTCTATTTGACAGATATGATTCTATCCATTTATAGGCCTGACCCCTTATTCCCCATTTTTCTAGTTTGTTAAGTAATCTCGATGATTGACTGTGTCAAAGTCTTTTGATAGATCTTTAAGTACTGCTGTTGTATACTCTCCATCATCCAGGGATTTCTTTACCGAATCTACAAACATTGTGACTGCTGTTTCTGTAGACCTGTATTTCCTATAACCATGTTGAGAATCAGTAATTATGTTGTGCTTGTTTAGGAAGTCAATAAGCCTCTGTTCCATTGCTTTCTCAAAAATATTTGATATACTAGATATTAGTGACAACGGTCTATAATTGTTTACATCTGACCTTTCCCCTTTCTTGAAAACAGGTATAACTTTAGAAATCTTTAAGGAATCTGGAAATGTTCCACTTGTAAATGAATGATTTATTATGTGTACTAATGGTTTTAAGAGATCGCTATTGCATTCTTTAATAAGCATATTAGATATCTCATCAGTTCCCATGGACGTTTTAGTCTTTAAGGACTTTATAATTTTACTTATTTCTTTTTCTGTTGTTGGTCTAAGGAATACTGAATCTGTGTTCACCTTAATGCCTGCTAAATCATTGTCTTTTGACTTGCTACTGTGACTGTTAGTTAGTTTTTCTGCTATATTTATATAATGTTCATTTAATTCTCACTCCACCAAGTAACCATAATTAACCTTTAGTTTGTTTTTTTTTTAGTCTACCTAATAAGCTGCCACTTCTTGGCATTTATTTTTATTCCATGCCGACCTACCCGTTTAGATATTCTATCCAGGTCACCCTGCAGCTGTTCACAGTCTTCATCATTTTTGATTGTATTATATACCAGTATCATCTACAAAATACCTAGACTCTGACCGTAACCCATCAACACAGTCATTCATTAGAATAATGAGCAGCAGTGGTCCCAATACACTACCCTGTGGCACTCCTACATTTACTTCCATGAATGCAACACCAGAGTTCCACAATTACAACTATCTCTGCTGTTGATGGAAGATATTTTCTTATTATGTTCTTATGTTTATCATATTTTTAAAGCCTTTTATTTTTGTTGTGACTCACTTTTCTGTTAGCCTCACAAATGGTGCTTTAATCGCGAAAAATGAATATTCGCGTTTTTTTTGTATAATTTTAATTATTGTTTAAATAATTACATGTAATTTTCATTCTGTAAACATGGAAGGTAATTTTAAGGGATAATGACGAAATTGATTTTTTAAATGCTTTTTCTTACTTATTTGCAGCCATGTCTACAGCAGGTGCTCAAAAAGGTGACCATTTACTTCCAGACATTTTCTGACCCTTTGCAGAAATGATTCCTGAACAGCTCGAAGTTAAGCAAACTATTTTTATTTTTTCATGAGGAATCGGAATCTTCAAAAAAAAAAAAGTAGGGGTTCCCATTTAAAAGAATTAAGTTGACCTTGTTGTAACGACAACAGCGCCACCTGTGAAAAAACCAATATCACATAATTGTAGCCCCCTACTGTACGATTATTTTTTATATAGGTTATTGTTTGTTAAAATGCTTTCTTTCCGAAATATTTCCAGAAAACATATTAAATGCCCCACCCTGTATATTGGGAATAGTGTTCAGAGCATGTACATAAAATTATTGTCATAAATGATAATCAATTCCTGATATTACATTAATCATTCTGTTCTATAATATAATGTATTTGTAGTTAATGCCCTTAAGTATTAAAAAATTTAAGCATACTTTGCAGTCATTATTATTAATTTTAATTGCAATGAAACTCCCCCCTCCCCCATATATATAATTTCTTTTATAATTGTTAAATTCCTCCCCTATTTACATTTTCAATTTACAAAATTGAATTTTTAATTCCTTAAGAGTTTTTGGTAAATTATTCATCACTTCACTTGGTAATTTGTTCCAATCCTTGACACCCTTACCAACAGTGGAAAATGTCCCCCCTCCCTTATTCATGAAATCGAGTGCCAGCTGGTGGTCATGGTCACCTTTCCCCTTCCATGCACTATCCCTAATTCTTTGATCAATATCCCTCCAAGCCCCATCACCAACATATGCCCTGTACATTCCCAGCACTCTCTTCACACTCCAATGGCTCCTAACCCAGCTCCTTTATCATATCTGTTACTGCCTGGGTCCTGATATAATTTCCACAAACAAGTGTAGCTGCTCTTCTTTGTAAACCTTCCAACTTCTGTATTTGATACTCAAAATGTGGGTCCAAAACTACATCACCATATTTAATCAATGGTCTGACCAAAGTTTTGTAACCCAATTCCATAACTTCTCTGGTATATCCTTTCATCACCCTCTCCAGTAAATGAAGGATTATGTAACATTTTCCTACCACCTGCCCAATGTGCTCTGCCCAGTTGAGTTTCTTATCATTGTTATCAGACGTTATGCTAAGACATTTACACTTCAAGCTTTCAACAAGCAATTCTCACTCCACCAAATAACCATAATTAACCTTTAGTTTTTTTTTTAGTCTACCTAATAAGCTGCCACTTCTTGGCATTTATCTTCATTCCATGCCGACCTACCCATTTAGATATTCTATCCAGGTCAACCTACAGCTGTTCACAGGTCTTCATCATTTTTATTTGTATTATATACCAGTATATCATCTGAAAAATACCTAGACTCTGAACGTAACCCATCAACACAGTCATCCATTAGAATAATGAGTAGCAGTGGTCCCAATACACTACCCTGTGGCACTCCTACATTTACTTCCATGAATGCAACACCAGAGTTCCACAATTACAACTATATCTGCTGTTGAGGGAAGATATTTTCTTATTATGTTCTTAAGTTTATCATATTTTTTAAAGCCTTTTATTTTTGTTGTGATAAATTGTAATGTTATGCAGTGAGTCTGACTTGGAGACCATCAGACCTGTTCAGGACGGATTTCGATCCCCCGAGTATATGTTGAAGGGTATTTACGCCATACATCTGTGTTACAATTATTTCTTCAAAATGAGCCCTAGGTATCAAGAAATTAACGCACAGACATATCTCAATAACATTTATGTAATATAATTTTAGTACATTGCTTAAAAGCTTCAGTGTGGTGTATACAGTAAGGCGCATACTTCCTATTTTGCAAACCTGGGTTCAAATCCCCACACTGCCAAATATGTATTTTTTTTTTTTTATATGCAGTGATCATTGAGCATTGATTTTATTTCATTTACTAATTTTTTATTACATTTAAAATTCATTTAAGAATTTTTATTATGGGAAATAACAGACATTATGTTATTTTCAAACATTTACATGCTACCACCACTGCACAGAAATAAGTTATAACTGTGGTAGGGGGGGGGAGGGGAAACCCCACCTTCTGGCTGTAATATATTTACTTTATGTTATTAATTGTAGAGATACAAGTATAGAAATGATGAACATGAAAAATACCTGTTTCAATTAAAAAAAAAAACAGAAACAATAAACTAATCAACAATAAACAAAGAAATAATGAATTATTTTAAAAAAAAAAAGTTAGGACTGTATATTCTGTAATATTTTGTTTTAAAAGTTATTTCACATAATAAAAATTCGTAAATGAATTTTGAATGAAATAAAATCCATGCTCAATGATTACTGTATATAAAAAAGAAATAAAAATATTTGGCAGTATGGGGATTTGAACCCGGGTTCGAAAAATGGGAAGCAAGCACGCTACCAATACACCACGCTGAAGCTTTTAAGCAATGTACTAAAATTATAATATTTAAAAGATATTCACATATGTTTACGCGTTAATTTCTCAATACCTAGGGCTCATTTTGAAGAAATAATTGTAACACAGACATATGGAGTAAATACCCTTCAACATTTACTTGAGGGATTGAAATCTGTTCTGAACAGGTCTGATGGTCTCCAAGTGAGTGTATACACATCTCACCCACTTGCCGTATCTCTTGCCTCTGTTTCAGATTAAGGTTTAAACAAAAATATTTTATGGGATAATTATATATTTTTCATACACTTCTTGCCTTCATCAGTTGATGAGTGGTGAGTTTGCTTTCACTGATTTCGTGATTTTAATTCCGGTATGTTACTTGCAGACTAAAGTTAAAATTAATGTTTTAAAAATATTGTAATATCTGAGTGACAGTAGTTTCATCATTTAGCATCTCTTATGTAAATTATTATTACATGCTAAATAGATATTCAACAGTTTATTCTGCTTTGATTTTCAAGTATGATACTAAATGTGTCAGATATTTCATTTAGCAACAATATGCCTTGAGGTTATATTTATATAAAAAGAAAAGACAAAATATTCAATCTAGTTTTTTTTTAAATCTGTACATTTTCAAATATTTTAAAAAACAACCTTATCCCCTTCAAAATACTATCCATTTCAACTAATACATTTACCCCAATGGTGCTTCCACTGTTTGAAACATTTTATGTAGTCATCTTTAGAAATGGCCGACAGCTCCTCCCTCGTTTTTTTTCTTGACCTCTTCAATGTTGTCAAATCAGTGTCCTTTCATGCGTCGAAATAAGAAGAAGTCGCACTGGAGCCAGGTCAGGCGAGTAAGGTGCGTGGGGCAGTGGAACCATGCCATTTAAACTGCCTAACAGAGACAGCTGTGTGTGCAGGGGCATTGTCAGTGGTGGAAGAACCAGTCTCCTGCCCGCCATAAGTTGGGTCTTTTTTGACGAACACTGTTGCATAATCTTCTTAAAACTTCCAAATAAAAGGTTTGATTGACGGTCTGATGTGGGCGAAGAATCTCTGAATGAACTACACCCTTCACATCAAAACAGCAAATGAGCATTGTTTTGATGTTTGATTTGATGACATATTTTTTAGACAATGGCGTCTTCCATTGACTTGACTGTTGCTTTGTTTCTGGGTTGTAATCATAGCACCATGACTCATCACCAGTAAAGACCTTTGACAGAAAATATGGAGCAATTTAAAGCTGTTCTTTCAAAGCACGACATGTTTCTACTCGACGTTCTTTTCATTGTCAGTCAGAACCCGAGGAACAAACTTGGCAGCAACCCTTTTCATTCCCAAATTTTCAGTTGAAATTCGCTGAATCAAGCTCAAAGATAACCCACTAATCTCTGACACTTGATCAATTGTCTGTCGACGGTCTGAGAGCACAAGCTCTAGAATTTTTTTCGGTCAGTTGTTGGATGTCCACAATGATGTTTGTCATCAATTGACATGTCGCCTTTTTTAAACTGATCGAACCACTCGTACTCTTGAGTTTTTCCCATAACGTTATCTTTGTAAACTGTTTTCAATATTGAAACAGTTCCAGCAGCATTTTTACTGAGTAGAAAATAAAATTTCTCAGCTGCACATTGTTCACTTCAACTTGCCATCATAAGAACGAAACAATGAAAAATGGCACTAACAAAAACAATCACTGCAGATTAACAGAACAAGCCAGATCGACAACAGAGCCGGCACTGAACTGGCAATGAGTTGCGCTATAAATGCCTAGCGGCAGAAATGTGTACTACACAAACTCTGCCCATGGCAAAGCTATTCTGGTTGTTTTTCGATACACCCTCGTAAATACCCCTTTTTTCTGGTGTAGTTGTTTGTTGATACTCCCCTACCCCTTTAACTTTGGTGAATGGTGATCATAGTGCATCTTTATTTTCCTTATAGACATTTGATTTATTGATCCATGAAGATGATGCAACAGTTCATTGTAACTATGAGTGGCTATAACAGCCCTATATACAATTATTTCTACTATTTTTTGTAAAAAAAATATCAGTTGATAGGCTCCTGTTCCATGATCTAAAGCTTAGATTACTCTTCAGTGATGTTGCCTTGTTACTATGACTCTCCCATGAGGACTATTTCATTGTAATCTTTTGGTATTATTTGTTGTAGCATAGTTGCAGCAGATTGTATCTGCTACCCGTATTAGCACTGATGTGGATAAAGAAAATCTTTATACTTATTTCTATATTTAATGCAATGATCATATTGCAGTCACAGTTTCTAATGGGTGTATATATATATATATATATATACCACAGATGATGGCGGCTGGGATTGATGAACATAAAGAGAACAAACAGAAGAAACATGCAATATTTCTGTGGTTAGCCTTATTCTTGCTAAAAGTGAGACACCAGGCATAGCCAGATGTATGTACTTTTAGCAAGCATAAGGCTAACTGCCGAAGTATTGCACAGTTTCTCCTGTTTGTTCTCTTTATGTTCACTATCCCCAGCCACCATCATCAGTGGTTAGTGTTGGGTTGTATTTCCCTGTCCTTCTTTAGTTTTATAGCCTTAAAGCATTTTCCTGCTCATTGTTGTTGTTATATATATTGTATGTTTAAAACTGAAAGTAGTTTATTTTTTATATTTTAGGGAATAATTCTATTCTCAAGAAGAATTTTTACCTCTTTACTCTGGCTGAAAGAATACAACTATACTGAAGAAGTGAGCAGACATTTAGACATTCTTTCATATACCTGACTACTACCATGAGCAGTGACAGTGTTCACCATCAGGACAGCAGTAGCTGCACACCTGTCGACCGCCCTGTGCAGCTGACATGCGCCGTCTGCCTTCAGCTTTTCTCTTCACGTAACTTGTTGCTCACTCACGTTTTCAGCCATTACACACAATTAATTGCACCTTCTTACACCTGCAACCAGTGTAGTCACATCTCTGCAAATAGGTTGATGTGTGCACACAATAATAGAAATTTTTCAGAAGGGCTATTGTCTCAGCTCTCATATACAACTTGTACTGAAGTATTTCTGTCACCGTATCATTTGATCAGACATGTGTTCCTCCATATCTCGGCTACTTCCCATCCATTATATATTTGTAGGAACTGCTCATATGTTTTTAAAAATCCAACCACACTTCACCTCCATGAATGCAATAGCAGAATACTACCACCACCATCGTCTTCACAGTTGAGGTAAGACAATATTTCTGTTTATTTATTTATTTTTATTGATGATGCAGTAAAGTTTAATGTTTTACTAGCAGCGGTATTGTACATGAAGTGACTAAACCATCTTGCATATTTGATATTATACATGATTAGCCTAAATGATTCATCAGGTTTCAAAACACCCTATATCAAAAAGTATACAACCAACAAAAACGAGCAGTACATGAAAAGATACATAAACACACTGAGTATAAAAGCGTGCTAGATGTCTGGTGTGCATGCTAGTTGGCAGCAGTGGACAGATATAGGGAAAGCAGGAGAAGGGTTTTTGATTTTTAGTATATACAAAGTGTTCTTTGATTATGAATGTGAAGTATACATTTGTAGAAAAATTATGAAAAGCTGTACCTAGTCTCTAGAGCATTTTATGTTTGTTTTTCCAGTTCTCTGACACTGTCTGTGTAAATAAACCAGCATGGGACAACCACGTGTCTCAGAGAAAACTGTGAAGTGTGTGAGACTAACAAATATCAATTGTTTATGCCAGCAATGAATGGGGTATTCTGCAGAAAAGTGTGGAATGTTTTGCATCAGCTTTTGTATTTCAGGAACTACTGTGTGAGACTGATACAACACCTGACTCCAGATGATTATTGTAGCCATTTTGATTTTTGTACCCCAATACTAGAAGCTATGGAATATCATGAAGACTTGATGGGGAAACTTTGTATTCAGCGACAGAGGTGACATTTTGTCTGTCTGGGATGGTGAAACGTCACAGTATGAGAGCGTGAGGTATTGAATTGCTGCATACCTCTGTCTAACTACAAAGGGATTCACCAAAAGAGAATGTCTTCTGTGCCATTCCAGAGAGAAAGCTGTGGGGGCCAGTTTTCTTTAACAAGCAGATGGTGACATGATGAGTACCTGGATATACTGTAGGTGTGGTTGTGTCATTTTCATCCTGTAACAGGACAGGGTTCCACCTGAATGGACTACAAATGTCTGAGACTTTCTCAACAGAGAACTGCCACATCGCTGGATAGGGTGCGCTGGTGCCAGTGATATTCCTCTGTTTCATGGCCCCACAGGTCGCCATATCTAACCCCATGTGATTTCTTCTTGTGAGGTCATATAAAGGACAAAGCTTATATACCTCCAAAGCCAACTTTACTACAAGAATTATAGGAACAGATCACTGCTGCTGTGACGGACATTGATGGAATCATGATATTGAATGCATGGACCAAACTTGTTTACTATTTGGATGTTTGCACACATTGATCATTTATAGTAGGTATCAGAAACTTGGTTACTTCATGTATTCTTTTATGTATGACTTGCCTTTGTAGGTTGTATACTTTTTAGTACACAGCATTTTGAAACCTGATGAATCATTTAGGATAACCCTGTACTCTTGGATAAGAACCTAAGGGACTATGGTGTTTTAAAAAGTTATTTTGGTGATCATATTCTTCTGTAACTACTATGTTGAAATGTCTTACTCTGCTTGTTACTTAAGAGTATTACAATAATATTTAGTGCTGGTAAAAATTTCATCATTGCATATTGTTTCATATTGGAACAATAGAAGCTTGATTGCATCCTAATATTAAAGACAGATAGTAAGACCATCTTTACTATGTTGAATGACAATATTTTCAAGTAATTGCATCTTCTTGAAATATGCTATTTGCTTTATTCCCCTTTTGCCTGTTTCTGTTTCATAATACCTTTTATGTGGAATGCATTTAGCTATAGAACATTTATATAAGAACCAATAATTATAAATTTTGATTAAATGTATACTTTATATTTAAGCAGTTTTTGGGTTTGAAATTTGTAAAACCTATATTATTTATTTGTACAAATTAGAAGGAATTATGAAACCCTATAACATAAGTTTTTCTGCTTATACATTTCAATTCACATTATTTTCTCAGCAATGGAAATCTATGGTTGGAAAATATGTCCAGGTAAGGAACATTGATGCAGTAGTCAGAGAAAATTTTAATACAGTTAGGACCCATCAAATATCCCAAACAAATGTGTTTGTCTAATATTATATTTGCATTGTATAACTCATGATAAAATAGTCTAGTTGCAAATAGCTCCTTATTTCATGATAAACATCGTCAAATGGCCATTTTTCATGATATTGTTATCTTTTCTTAGTTATTTATTTACATACAACTCTTTTCATATATCCACTCTACAGTTCATTTGACTGTAAATTTTTCCTTGTTTCAACACCTGTCTTCATTCAAAAAATTTGTGATACAGCTTTAACTGAATAAATAATGACTGAAATCATCTGGTTTATTTAATTGATAAGAAATCCCCATTGTCGCCAAGTTCATATTAAACTAGCTAAACTTTTCCACTCTTTATTGCTGTCTTGATCAGTCAACCACCAGTCTGAATCTCAAGCATTCAATTACCTACTTTCTTATCACAAAACAAGTTGTACTGTGAAGGGGCTTAACTTTATCTAATACTATATTCTCCCTTTTGTGTAAATATGCTGCCTCTTATGATAATGCCATTACTATCTGCTTGAGATCAGGTAGAGCAACTTGTACCATTGCTCTCCTCTGAGGCACCAACTAACGTTTCTCCTTTCTAGACATGTGGCACCTCTAATATACTCTTAACAAAAATCAACCCCTGCCTCTGTCAATCACGGAACCCTCTCCTCAATATTTGCCCTAAACATTCAATTTAATTCAACCCAAGTCAAACTAAGATAAGTTCCACAGCCGTCCAACATGGCTTGTGTATTCAGACATGCTACGTCAGACATGCTACTTTGGAATCTCTTAAACTTAGTAACCAATTCCACTTAGCTACCGGGAAAAAGATAGGTTCCACATAGGCCAGATTTCATCATAAAAGAAGAAAAATACCGTCTCCATGGTGCTTTTATATGCGTAGAAAAATCTTAATAACAAGTAAAATAACACGTAAAGGTAAGAAATATGACATTTTTTGATGGCTACTTGGTTTCAAAATTATTGAGAAATTATTTAGTAAATAGTCATAGTTTTAGTAAATTATTTAATCTAGTTATATAACAAACCCATGAAAATTGTTATTAAAACTATTTTGCCTCTATTAAATCATTGAACTTGAAGTATAAATGTAGCAGCAATCTGAATTTTTGTTCATTGACCCAAGATAAGGTTCCAACAAGAATTGTCATAATGTCTTCACGGGTGTACCACCGGATTGTGTTGTGAAAACACAATAATTCGACGACTAGCTTCGCCGTCTTCTTCTGGTGAAGAGACACCTGCACTGGTCGACTGACCCACAGATACTGAGTCAGCTCGGGTGCCGCACTTCCTTATACACGTGTTTGCATCCGGCGGCAGGCTGCCAGTGGGCGTGGCTATAGTTCTCGTTGCAGCCCGACCTAATATGGAGCCCTCTATGCCGGCAGCTGGACAGAGGTACAACGTTCTCTGTGGATTCTTGCCAAGGCTGATTTCCATACCTCACTAAGCCATAGACCACTGTCTCTTTTGATTGTGTTGGCCAGTTCAATTTCTATCGCTTCTTTGATAACTGATTCCCAAAAATTTGAAGTTCTAGTCAGTATGTTAACATTATTGAAGTCTCCTCTGTGGCAAGGGCGGTACACGTGCTCGGCATTTGCTGTATTGTCTTAGCCGGAGGTGGCGTTGATGTTCTTCACACCAATTTTCTATAGTGTGGATAGTTTGACTGATGTAGGTCTTTGAACACTCGCACGGGATGCTGTAAATCCCTGGAACTCTTAGGCCAAGATAATTCTCCACTGAACGGAGGGAGTCCCGTATTTGCTGGTGGTCCGTAGAAACATTTTATTCCATGCCGTGCGAGGATACTGCCAATTTTCCCTGAACTGTTTTCGGCGAATGGCATAAAGGCGGTGGCCTTGGGCGTTTCTTCCTGTTGGAATGGAATTTTCCCCAGCTCACATTCAATTACACTTTCTATCTGCCTCTCAGTGTAACCGTTCCACCTCAAGACAGTTCTCAGGTGTTCCAGTTCTTGTGGCAAGCTGTTTTTGATAGCAATCGCTCTACCCCTAAGAAGAACAGTATTTAAAACAGTGTTGCGCTGCACAGGATGGTGGAAACTTGAGGCACCCAGATACTGGTCAGTGTGGGTCGATTCTCTGTATACACTGTGCCCTTGCATTTCGTCCGGCATTCTTTCAATTCAAATTTCGATGAGAGGTAGATGGCTGTCCTTTTCCATTTCCAAGAGTGAACTTTATGCTAGGATGAATTCCGTTAAAATATTACAAAAACTTATATAAAGTCTTGTTACCATGGGGCCACACCACAAATGTGTCATTGACATATCGGTAAAAACACGTCGGCTTGAGAACTGCTTTCTCCAGGGCTTTTTCTTCGAATGCTCCATGTATAAGTTGGCGACTGCGGGAGAAAGTGGAGATCTAATGGAAATCCCGTCCACTAGGGTGCGCAGACTTCCACGGTCGTTGTCGATGTTAACTTGGTTGTCCAGGTTGAACCGTGTTAATTTATGAAAACCTTACATTTCAGCCATCATTTTGCGGCCTTCTTCAGAGGAATGAATGATGGCAGAAACGTTAGGTTTCCATAAATGGACGCGGTTCATACCAGACAACCAAGATAACACGTCCACTTGTTTGTAGTATGAGTTTAAGATATAATGGTTAGCTTTGACGTCATCTCGTTATTTACCCGCGTCGCATTGAAGGATACGCTGGGGCTGATATGCCACCAGTTTGAGCCAGTCATTGTGGACCTTTTCAAACATGTACTGAAGTCCATGTATTTCACATACTTAGGGAAGTAATGGCATCTAAATTCAAAATAGGTGAAGGTAATCTAGTTTTTACAATAACACTTGCAGTGATGTGACCGATATGATACTTCCTCCTAGCAAAGTTCGTTCGCTGTCATTGGAAGCTCCCACTCTCCCAGTCCAGTGATATTACAAGAGGTGGTCAGCCCGCGGCCGGAACATTTTTCTGGCCCATGTAATTCATCGCATTTTTACAAAATCTTTTTTATATTTCATTTTTAGTATTATATATTTCTTTACAATTTGCATTTATTATCATTATTGTTGTATTATCTATGTTTACATGTAAGAATAATAGTAAATACAATAATAACTCATGTTTCAATTTTTCATTCTAAAAAATGTCTCTAGCGGGGATATATAATTTTACATGCAGGCCGCAGGGTTGTGATTCACTTCCAAAGTGGCCGGCAAGGTCACTTGGGTTGGACACCCCTGCTCTATACAATATTCCATTATCTTAGATATGCATATCTTTCCCTGTTGCACAGAATTATGGTTCCTCTAATATTAAGGAAAATGTGCCCATTCCTCTGCTAATGATCTGATCCCTCTCTTTGATATATGACCGAAAGATCCAGCTTAATTCAAGGTGAGCCTCATCTGTCCACCGTGGCTTATGCAAACAAAGCATGCTATATCAACCCCCAGCAGTTGGGTTCTCTCTCAAACTTAGTGAGCAATTCAAAACTAAATAAAAATAGCAAATGCTTTCTCTTTTACAGAAACAGGTGAAGACTTTAATTATAATGAATTGTAAACTGGTGACAGTGCATTACTACTTACTGAGAATGACAAACATAAAACACATCCTTGAATTAAAAATCAAAACATCTACATATAAATATATATGCTAACACTAAAATTATACTTCAAACTTTGGGGCAGTGAGTAAAAAATATTTATCAACACACATATATAAAATTAATAAACCATATGTGGTTAAATTAATTTTCACGACAAGGCACTTATTCATTAGAGAAAAAAACATAACTCACTCTCTATACTGAGGAAATTTACTTTAATTAAATTTCTCTAGTAGTTAAAATTCCATTCTTTTTTCATAAAAACTGCAGTCTTAGTAAAATTTTTGTTTATATTTTTTTAATTATAATTGCAGAAGATGATATCACAATTCAAGCATTCAAATCAAAAATGATAGCGACTCTACCTGTGATGCTTCATATAGCTATTCAAATTATGTTTAAACCCATGAGTATTTCAAGTATATTTCTTAAATAGAACAAATACATACTTCACTCATACCTGTACAACTGTGCTGACCACATGACATCCATACTTTTCACATCCGTTTGATATGTAATCAAAACATCTGGCTAAATTCAAACAGAGGAAAAAGCTCACAGCCACCAATCTTGGGTGACATAATATGGCATCTGATAACAGTATGTTGATAAAAGTTGATACTAGTTTCAAACTTTGGCTTGCATGGTGGCTGTCCTGATTACAAATAATAATTTACAACGACTGCACTGTTTGTAGACAGATTGCAATAATTTTCTCCCTTAGATAATATTATTCTTAATGCCGTTGTCTGTCAGAAAGGAGTTGTTATTAGAAAATTGGCAAGAAAAATCGTTTAGAGACTTCTAATATCTGCCTTTAGATAAACATAGGTATTTGTGGTATCAATTAGAAATACGGGTAACCTATTAGGCTGCTTAGTAAAAAAAACTGACAGTCTGAGCAATATGTAGTATGTTGTATTGAGCAAATAAATGTATGGGAACACAGAAAACTTCAAGTTAATAATCAGAAATGATAATTTTTATAGAATTTAGAATAATTAAATAAGACATCAAAAGTATCTTAGTATTTAATCGCTGAATTAAAAGTAACTTGAATTAAATATATTTAATGGCTTGATTATTTTGAAATAATGGCAAACCAAAACAAAATATTTCTTATATAAAATAGCACTCCCCTGCCCTGGAGATCACCGATAATTTTGCTTCTCCTTGCTAACAGATAAAATAGCAACCACATAGTAAAAAAAAGAAGAATAAAGCAACTTCCTGTGAGTTTCATCGAATGGAATAATAATGAAGAGATACTGAAATAATTTATTGATTAGTATAGAGACGTAGATGGTACCAGTGATGTCAATACAGGTGTACATCCCAGAATGTTAGGAATGTGATGTATCATAGAAAATACCAGATTAATTTAGCCACGAGCAGTGATGGATTGTATGGTAATTGGAAGTCGGAAACCCATGCTGCTAAACTACTTGGAGTATTCTGGATCATAACCAATTTATTTTTTACCGTTATCGTGTTACTCCCTACTCATTAAGGAATAAAGAGTATCTCCACTGCTTCCCAGCTTCTACACACTGTCTTAACTGCTGTTTCATTTGTGGCATGGAATGTTAGACCAACGTCTCATCCATAGTTAACAAATTGGTGAACAAATATTATAAGAAGATCAAATAGAAATCTAATTCTGGTTTTGTTTTAACGAATGTGGCACCAACCTTGTGTAAGGCTTTATCAATTTTAATTCTTGATATAAAGTGCATCCAGTCCTTTATTTTGAGATACCTAATTCAAGTATGTCATACACCTCCAATGACTGATTGATGTTGTGTAGTTTCTCGATATTTTTCTGTGTAAACAGTTATCGATTGTCTTTGGTGTGGATCATAATTAACAAATGACTGTATTTAAATTTAGACAGCAATTTCTTCAATGTTGAATATGAAGTTGGCTTAATATAAGATTTATAAACTTTGGATGAATTTGTGTTGGAAAAAAGTTGTGAAAAATTGTGAGTTTTAAAACAATTTGATATTCTGTTTTATCTATTTCAGCAAGCTACACATTCTATATCGAGTATAAAAAGTAATATAAAGAAAATTGATACACATATCAACCTATAATATTCTTCATTGCAGCCTATCTATCAAACATCACCAAAAAAGTTTAATTAATTGCCATATTATCTCTGTGCCAGGCTGGAAAGTTGTTACCTAGACTAATAATAGAGGCAAATACAACAACAAATCAGGTTGTAATATTACCAGACAGTGAAATAAACTTGGGTATAACCTTATAGTTGATATTCTATAGAGCATGAATAAGGTTTTATACCAAAATATTGTATTTTTGTGTCCATGTTTTACAGTACACACACGTTGCAGTACTCAACTCTGTTATATGATTGGTCACTTTCTCTAACCATTGTTATTTATATTGTCTAACTGCTGCTGCCTTTTTCCTTAGTGTCATTTAAGGTTTATATGGAATTCTTAATAGAAAGCATAAAATTATTTTCAAATAAGATTAACCAGCGATATTACCCTGTCAATAACTCCTAGATATCCAAATTGATAAAGTTCAAATTTAGCAACTGACAGTTAATTTCTTATATAAATTGACATTTGTATTGTTAAATAAGAATTAGTTTCACTTAATCAATATAAATGCATTAAGGGATATACCTCTCAAATTCTCTACTTGATAATACTGTTTTCTTAGTGATAACATTCAAAGATACATGACTGTATTGTGACATTTTCATGTAAGCTAGCTTGTGGAGTTTATTCTCGATGAAGTGTTTGTAGGTACCTGTAAGTGTTAAGGTTTGTGTGATGTTTACTTTGGCTTTGGAATGTTGACAAATAATTTTGTGATCTATAATTTACAAATTAAATAAATTGTTTCATATAATTAAAGTATTACTAAATTAAATTTATTATATTATCAATAGTTATTGATATTGTCTAAGAGTATTATCATCCTTCTGTAACTGAATGAGTTGTAACCCCGTATTAATTAGATTTTATTCCTTTCTTTTAGGGGGTGTTCTGAGCATAAAGGTAATAGTCTGTCTCAAGGTCAGCAACTTCCTTCAGGTGAACTTCTAAACAGCAGCATACCGGAGGAAAGAGTCATGACATACAACTGTATTAATAGCATAGAATATGAACAGTTCTTTAAAGGAAATCGTTTAGACATTATAGCTATTGATTCAGGTGACCTATCATTTTCAGGAGAAATTTCTAAAAAATCTTTAAGATATCAATACCTGAAGAAGAGTACAGAGTCACATTTGGCTGAAAGCCAATTTGAATTTGATACTTGCGGAAAATCACTTGCAACATCTCACAGTAATAAACAGCAACATAATTTTGGTAAACGCTCGTTTACTTGTGGGATCTGTAAAATATCTTTTACCTATCTGATTGTCTTAAAACTCATCAGAGAATTCATACTGGCGAACGCCCATTTTCTTGTAAGTTTGCGGAAGCTCTTTTAAAAGATCAGCACATCTGAAAACTCATCAGAGGATTCATTTGGATGATCGCCCATATTCTTGTGAAGTGTGCGGAAAATCCTTCAAAATATCTGATTATCTGAAACAACATCAGAACATTCATACAGGTGAACGCCTATACTCTTGTGCAATTTGTGGAAAATCTTGTAGACAACGAGGAAATCTTAAAATTCACATGAAATTACATTTAGGAGAACGTCCATTTGAATGTGATGTTTGTGGAAAATCTTTTAAAACTCCTGGGACTCTTAAAATGCATCAGAGGACACATTTGGGAGACCGCCCGTTTTCTTGTGGGATCTGTAAAAAATCTTTTACCCTTTCTAGCAGTCTTAAATTACATCAGAAAATTCATACTGGCGAACGGCCATTTCATTGTAAAGTTTGCGGAAATACATTTAGAAGATCGGAACATTTAAACCAGCATCAGAAGATTCATCTGGGTGAACGCCTATTTCCTTGCGAGCTATGTGGAAAATCCTTTACGGAGTCTGGGAGTCTTAAACTGCATCAGAAGATTCATAGAGGTGAACGCCCATTCTCTTGTGAAGTGTGTGGAAAATCTTTTACACAATCTGGAAATCTTAAAACTCATCAAAGAATTCATTCTGGTGAACGCCAATTTACTTGTGATGTTTGTAGGAAATCTTTTAAAACTCGTGGAAACCTTTATGAGCATCAAAAGATACATTCAGGTGAACGCGCATTCTCTTGTAAATATTGTGATAAATCTTTTATATATTCTTCCTCTCTTAAATCTCACCAAAGGATTCATACTGCTGAACGTCCATTTTCATGTGGGGTTTGTGGAAAACAGTTTAAAACTTCGAAACAGTTGAAGATTCATGAGAGGGTTCATACTGGCGATCGTCCGTATGCTTGTGAACTTTGTGGTAAATCTTTTACACAATTGTGCAACCTTAAAACACATCAGAAGATTCATTCAGGTGAGCGTCCATTTTCTTGCGAATTATGTCGAAAATCTTTTATTTTATATGACCATCTTAAAAAGCATCTGAAACTCATACATTTGTTTGCTACTACCCTTTGATGTTTATCTCAAATCATGTCCTGACTCTTCATATAAGGCCTCACAGGATTAATATTGGTAAGCACGATCTTGTATTCAATGTTTTTGTAGTGGTTTGGTGCCATCGATTACTTGTGAAATCGTATGCTGGGAAAATTGTTTAAGCAGTAAAGGACTTTTAAAATACATCAGTAAATCCAGTTGCATGGATGCTTGTTTCCTGCAAAGTTTTTTTTAATCTGGTAGTCAAGAAGAAGCTCTTAGAATGTAACAAAGAATTAATCCAAGTGAACGCTTATGTTTAAGAATTTCATTGAAAGTATACAGAACATTTGAAAAATTAGGACGAACTCTATTTTGTTTGTAAAATTTACAAAAAACTACCATCTTTTACCTTAAAGATGAATGCGTGCTGCTATGTATAAAATGCAATGATCATTCCTTGACCTGGCTTTAGTGGACTAGATGTAGATGGTTGTAAAGTTCAAAAGTTAAAGAAGCATCAGTGCAGGTCTGCTGATGAATGCTCAACTTATTGCTTGAAATTGTAATTTTGCATTACAGATTCACAATAAAATTGAAATGACATTTGATTTCCAGATGAATATCCAAGCATTATATATTGTAATTCATTTTATTATTGAAAATTTTTTAAAAGGCGCTGATGCCTAAATCTATTGGTTTTTATATGTTTCATTTATGATACATTATCTTCTTATTAATTTCCATAAATGTAATTTCTGTGTGAATATATTAGTAAATCAATGTAGGCTATATGTTTTTTTAGCTTATTTTGGCACTATAATTATAAAGTGCTGTTCATGTCATGATAATTTAGGTTCTGGTAAATACTTTGTATTTTTATTAGAAATGGTTATTTTATTGTTTGATGAAGATTTATGGACTATTGTAGCAGATTGTTTGGAAAATTATTTAATGTTGATATATTTACTACATATGGCATGGATGTTTCTAATGGGTATCAGTTTTGTTAGTTCTCTATATTTTTTCGGCATTATCCTAACTTTCTGGTAAATTATTTCAATGCAACTTCATTTCATCAGGCTATGTTTCCTTGTCAATATAATATTTAGTGTATTGTTATATTCATTGCTTGATATGAAATAGATTAAAATTTGGTTTTAATCACTCTTGAAGCAGTTATAATTAGGTTCATATGTTCATATTTTATCCTTATTACAATCATTCCTATCATTTAAGAATAATATCAGTTGTTTACAATGGTTGGATATAAAATCATTGTTTTTTTACAGATTGTATTTCAAGAAAGCTTTGTCAGATTTGAAGTAAATATTATTTATTGATAGTTACCAGTTTTTGCACCAATAAGTTAGTTAATACCAAACATAAGTTGCCTTAGTGATGTATTGTTGTTCACAAGACATCCTGAGAAGTCATATTGATATTAATGGCTTTGAGAAAGAGCAACTATGGAGCAAGTTCAATGAAGATCGATGATATCATTATGTGGTCGTAGATAGTATTAGTAATGTGGTGCTTATATATCAGATATAGTAAATCCTTTTTTTAAGCTGCCTTTTGTCGCTTTTATTGTTTAATAAAATGTTCAGGAAAGTACTTTAATTCTACTCAATGCAAAGGGTTTCTACGTTGTATTTATCCCGTTCTGTTGTTAGTAATAACTTCTGTAATTAATACTTCCAATATTTTTGTATTATTGTTCTGTTGCGTCAGTAAACTGCTGCTTGCTTTCTTGCTGAAAGATTGTTGTGATTTTTTTTTTTTTAAATACAAGTTTTTTTTAGAGTTGTGGATCAGTGCTGATGCATTCGTTTTATAATGATATATTATAGAATAACCATCATGTGGCTGTTATTAGTACATACAGGCACTAACCAACTCTGTTGCTAACATATATGGAACCAACACATTCGGTTATCACACAAACAGGTACTAACCGACACCCACAGAAAACCTACATACGAGGGTGGCCCAGACACTAATGCACCACATTTCTTTTCTTAGCCCCCAATAATGGTATGAATGCAAATCTTTAGATATGAATTCTTTGTGCTTGCAAATTTTTCATTTCTTCCAACAAATAGCGTACTTTCAGCAATGGTTCAAAATGGCGTCTGTGAGTGATGTGCGTTATAAGCAGCGTATCGTCATTGAATTTCTCACTGCAGAGCAAGAAATGGCTGGAAATATTCACAAACGTTTATGTGTAGATTATGGAGCATCAGCCGTCTAAGAAGTACGGTTAGTCACTGGGCATGGAGGGTGAGGCCATCTGAAGCGTGCCGATGTCCTCATTCGCGAAGATCGACGCATAATGACTCGGCAGTTGGCGTGGGAGCTGTCAATCAGCAAAGGATGTGTGGGTGTAATCGCCAGCTCTTGATTACAATAGAAAGTGTTCACCATGTGTCCCGC